>CM021101.1:379384583-379423969 GCA_007115665.2 Sequoiadendron giganteum
TCCTCATCACTAGCACAAGTATACATCGATCATATAAGTATAACTATAAACACAAATTGTAGCCGAGTTGCTCAAGAAAATAACACACTTAGATATATAGTCAAAGACTCAAATGTATACAAAACTCAAGGAATATGAAATCCATGACATCAAATGTTCCAAACAAATATGACAATAGCACACTTAGATATATAGTCAAAAACTCAAATGTATACAAAACTCATGGAATATGAAATCTATGACATATCAAAAGATTCAAAACAATAACTAGAAGTATATGGCTCAAAAGAGCTTGCATCTTTCCTATGAATGTGTCTAAGATAGGTCTTGGATGATGTAGTAGCCATAATCTCAGATTCTCAAGTATCAGGGAAATCGCCATGATGAGGTTGAGAGGTAGTGCCCTTTGTGGGGGTTTAGGCGCAGTGCCTCTAGTGGGGTTAAGGGTCAACGCCCCTCGTGGGGGTTTGGGGGCAGTTCCCCCAATGGGGTCAAGGGGTAGCGCCCCTTGCGGGGATTTGGGAGCAGTACCCCTAGTGGGGTCAAGGGGTGTTGCCCCTTGCGGGGGTCTGGGGGCAGCGCCCCTTGCAGGGGTCTGGGGGCAACGCCCCCAGTGGGGTCAGGGGGCAATGCCCCTAGCGGGGTCAAGGGGCAGCGCCCCTTGCGGGGGTCAAGGGGCAGCGCCCCTTGTGGGGTTGAGGGGCAACGCCCCTCGCAGGGTCCCGGGGCAGCGCCCTGGGCGCGCTACCTGTCGCGATACAGGGCGGGGTCGAGGGGCAGCGCCCCCACCACCAAGCCCAAATTAAGACCTCCAAAACCATACAAACCTCCATGGCGTACATCATTTTGCATTCACAATAAGTAAATAAATTTAAAAAAATAAATTCAAATTTCATGTATTTTTTTCACTTTCAAAACTTGCCTTTTGTCGAGTCCTGCTGATGGGACTCGCCTGGACTCGGCGAGTTTGGCGAGTCTACTAGACTCGGCGAGTCCATCCAGGACTCGGTAGGACTTGGCCGAGTCCGAGTCCGAGCCCCCAGGACTCGGCTAGGGTGACTCGACTCGGGACTCGCCGAGTCTTGGCGAGTCTGGGCGAGTCTCGTAACTATGGTATAACTATTAATAACTGATTATGATTATGTTTTAAATAAATAAATATTAATCAAAGCATTAGTAAAATGCTGTGATTCCCATTCTCATTAAAACCCAATGATTACTACAAAATAAAAAGCAATTCACTTAATAGAAGCTAGTTAAGGCATTGGTCAACCAAGGTCAGCAAGTCACACGTCCCAAGCAAGGGGGGAGGTGCAAAGAAAAGACATGACTTCAAACCTTATCAGGTATTTAAATGAAGTCAATCCCAAAGAAAAAGAAGCATAGAAGGAAGTGGAGAATAATATGGGGAAACATTGAGAAATACGATCTGCAGTCAGAACAGCAGCACAGTGATATAATCTATCACTAATGTGCATTGGAATATAGAGCCATTTAATATGTAAATATTATTTAATAGGCATAGAAGTATATATACATAAATATAGATAAATTTTATATTGAATAATATGAAATGAATAAATAATATATATATGAATACTAATATAAGGAAAGAATATATATATATATGAATACTAATTGATATAAGTAAAGAATTAGTATTCATATACATATATATATATATATATATATATATATATATATATATATGAATACTAATTGATATAAGTAAAGAATAATATATATATATATATATATATATATAATTTAGATTGTGCAATAATGATACTTGCAGCAATTATTGAGCCTTATATGTAATTACGACCTTAATATAAATGAATAGATTAATATTTATTTATAGATGTTTTTATCCTGTGATCAATCAAATGTAAGGTTGAAGGAAGGCGATTAAGGAATAAGGAGACATGGGAAGACACTGTAGATCAGGTGATGTACTCACTTAGCAATAATATTTAGCATATTTTGAATACAAGAAACAAATATTGCTAATCTGGTTATTGGTGTGATGCTTCCTTTAATATTATCATGATGATAATGATGTTGGTATTGACTTAAAGAATCAATAATAAATGCAAATATATTTGACTGTTAAAAGATTGTCTTCATGAGTGTTTGCTACTTATTGGGAGGTAGGGTGTGAGGGAAGTGGTGCCTATAAACCCCACTTAAGGTTTTGCCCCTAGGACCCAAGGCAGGGATGTGCCATGGAGGGGTGGCAAGTCCACTTAAGGTTCCGCTAATCCCAAGGCAAGGGTTGCGCCATGGAGGGGTGGGGGTCCCACCTAAGATTCCACTGCGGCCATGGAGGGGTGGTAGGCCTAGACTATTTAACGCTCCCCCGACTGTCCCCAATAAGTTAAGTGTTTTCTGAGGAGATGTCATGGGTGGAGAACGTAGTTACAAGTCCCCTAGAGTGGAAGGTTGTAGGTTACAACCCCTTGAACTTAGCCAAGGACTTTGGGCGGATCTATCCACATGAATAGAGAATGCAGTTACAAGTTGCTAAGAAGGGAGGGTTGTAGGTTACCACCTTTGTACTAGGGATCATGGCTTCGGGTGGATCCATCCATGCCACTCCTCATCTGTCTTCATTATTGCTTTTGTTATTTTGTTTATATTTTGGATATCTAAATATTAATGCTAACAAACATAGGTATATGTGGAAATGTTGTTAATATGGTGAATACAAATCTCAATCCAGGATTACTTCATTAGGAAAAACGTTCCTTTGAAAAGAAGAAACCTTAACCCTAATCAACAAGCGAATTCTAGGGCAAGGTCGGGTAAGGGACATTACAATATATATATATATATATATATATGTATATATATGTGTGTGTGTATATATACATATATATGTGTGTTGTATGTAGATATATATATATATATATATATATATATATAATAGTTGCTAGGAGATCAGTATGATATATATATACATATATATGTATAGATATATATACATATATATTTACATATATAAATATATACATATATATGTATATGTATGTATATATATGTATGTATGTATATATGTATACATACACATATATACATGTACATATATATATATATATATATATATATACATGTACATATATATATATATATATATATACATGTACATATATATACATACATATATATACATATAAATATACATACATACATATATATATATATATGTACATATATACATACATACATATATATACATATACATATACATATATATATGTGTGTGTGTATATATATATCATAGTTGCTAGGAGACCAATATTGGTACTGGTATGGGCGACTGGTTCCCGTACCGTTACATCTATTTTTGAAAAATAATAGGGGTACTTGGAGATGCCAATTTTTTAATATAATTAAATAATTTATAAATTTGCTACATTAAATCTGAAAATATCATGACATTGGACTTTCAAAACAACAACACTGGTAAATTTTAACATTAAATTTTAAGTTTAAACACACAAATGTCAAAGAGTCAAAGGGTTCATACTACATATTTGATATTACATATTGAAATTCAGAAATGTCGATTCATTTTTTTCTTTCATATGGAACTTGTCAAAATGTAGGTTTTTTTTGTTTTTTAAAATGGAAAATTAAGGAAATGTTGGCGCAATGTCTCCGACGTGTTTCCAGTAAGGGGAAACGTGTCTTGGCACCCTAGACGTGTCCTAGGGGGTTGGAGATGCATCTTTGTGCAACTATAACACACACACACACACACACACACACACGTACATCTATACATCTATACATGTATATAATAATTTTTATATGTTTTTGGTACAGATGTACCCAAAACATGCCTAACCCCAAACTTTTTGTGCCATACCCATACCCATCCTTGATTCCTACTTGGCAACTTAGTTTCCTTGGAGTCATATTACAAGACTAGAGCTGCATGCTTTAACTTTATGCTATTTATATATTATGTAAAAAGTTATTTTTATATGTTTTTTTACAAATGTACCCAGAACACACCTAGCCCCAATTTTTTGGTGCCATAACTGTACCCATTCCTGATTCCTCTTTGGCAACTTAGTTTCCTTGGAGTTATATTACAATACTGGAGCTGCATGCTTTAACTTTATGTGCCTGAAGTTCTTATTGTACTGTACCTGATGGTTTTTTTAAATCCATCCCAAGCATTTTTTCATCACATTCTCAAATAATTGCAAAACAATACTTTCAATGTAGATGCACATGCTGAAAGGCATCTGATTATAGAGATATGTACTATTCTTGACCGGAAACATTGTTTTGAGCTTGTACTTGTCTACAACATTAATCTGGTTACCCTTGAAGTTGAAACCCATTTTAAGAATGAATATATCTTGTGGTCTGCCTCTTTTCACAGAACTAAGTCCATAAAAGGAACAGGTAAAGGTACTTTTAAATCAATTATTTTAAATTCTGAGATAAATGTATTCTAATTTCAACCCTCTTATCTTTTGAGGCTGATAACAATAGGTAAGATGTAGTCACTGATAGTAAACATTGAATATACCACCAACATATAACATCTCAGCTTCTGCTTGCTCTTTTAAAGTCTACTTTAGATTCATATGGTATAGGCGTCCTCAAATTGGTTGTGCCTATGGAATCAAAGAAATGCGGTGATCAAATTGTTGAAGTGATACTCCTAACAAATCTTGAATTCCAAGCAAAAACGTTGTTTTTATTAAACAAAATAGAAAAAGTTTCGCAATAAAGTATGTCCCTCTTTCATGTCAAACCTGCTTTGTTCAGGAATCTTCAGAACTTATTAGCAAAATAAAAAATCACCACACGTTAGACTTTAGTCTACTTTTTAGTTTGACAGGGTTTACATGTTTACTAAGGTTCTCATTTGAAGGAGCTATCATAGCCATCTTGAAGCTTTCTGACCTTGAAACTACCGAACTTGTGTTGATCTACTTGGTGGCTACCTTTATTAGATTGAAAGGAGAAATCTTTGAACAAAAAGGGATAGCTATGTGTTTCTCCTCATCCATTGGCAATTTGTGCATGTAACATTTTGAGGAGGCCTTAAAACACTTATACCATCAGTATCATGATATATATGTTGTTTCCTTCAGCTAAAATCTGCATCTATACTCATGTCATCGATGTATACTTATATATATGAAATATACCCCTTAATTTTGACCTTTGTTTTCAGTTCACAACAATGCAAATCATGCACCTGTTAAGAATTAGCTCCAAACCAAAACACAGCTGAAACAACTCTAACCAAGAATGCGCTCTAAAACCACTTAAGGAGGAGGGGCGAGCATATGGTTAGAGGATCCCTAGGATCTAATAACTTGATAACAATTGAAAATGAAGAGCTAAACTCAACACCAAGAATGTGCATGCAAGATCCTTTTGCAAGGCGAGGTGCTAACATATGGTGGAGTGCTAGATATTAAACTGAAATAAACTTCTTCTGCTGAAGTAGGCATCCACAAGCGGTGGGAATACTCCACTTATTTCGTGGGTGTGATTATTACAATTATTTTGAAGGCGGCAAGCCAACCAATTAACCTCACTTCCACTTAAACTGTGGGGGGGTATACAATCCACACAACCACTTTATTTTCGTGGGGGGGAAATACAACAAAGTAAATTGCAGCAAGTAAACAAATTGCTGTTAGTACTACTAATCAGGTTACAAATAATTACTAAATAGTTGCAATATATCAAAGATAAGTTCTCAGGATAAGCAATGGTTAGAGTATCACTTCCTTTTAACATTTACAACTTGAATAGATGAATAATTGAAGCTCAAATCAGCATGATAATAAAACTTAACTAATCTGATAAAAAACAGAGGGTACATAAAATCAGACCAGCAAGCTATGAATTCACCAAAATGGACGAAACTCCTCCGAAACAACTCGGAATGCCTCCATACCACAGTCGACCAACAACTAGAAGCAAGGTGTCCAAAATCCAATGGAAACTTGGGCCAGGAACAGAAAAAAAAAGCAGGCACGAATCCCAATGCAAAAGCCAAATGGTATGACCCCTCAAGGAGGTCGACTTGCTCTTAAAAATCAGAAACTTGATGATTAAATCTGCAAATTTGCAGAAAGGGGCACCCTCCACAGTTGAATAGCTTGGGCCAACACCCATAATGAAACCAAAATTGATGATGAAGCTATGAGTAGAAAATAGCTTTAGTCAGGCCAAATCAACAACTCAGAAAATAGGGTTTACAATAGCAACCTGTTTGATATTATCAAATTGAAGCTCCATCTGTACTTCAAGGTGAAATACAGTCACAATGATCCACCTAGGAAGCCATAGTTTTAGGCCCGAAGGATGGATTGAATTCGCTAAGCTTCCCCTTAGCCAGGTTCTGGATTCAAACCAGCAGCATAACTTTACTTTCAATTTTCCCCTGATCCTAAACAAAAAGCAAGGCATCAATATATAAGCTTCAATTGGCACATGAAGCAATCTGTAACTTCCAATCAAGAAACTATTCAATTCCTCCAAGGGACGCCATCAAAAGTCACTTTATTTTGATTTTAATAAAATATTATTCCACTCCTTTTTGGCGTCCAACTTAAGTTGCACAAAAACATTTAAGTGCGTATGAAAATCGACCCCCTTAATGCCCCCTTCATTAAAACAACTTGAAGTTGTCAAGCCTAGGCATGGGGTACAACTGCTAGATATGAAAATTGACTAAGTTTGGGACTCAGTCCAAGGAAGGATAGAAGCCAAAACCAAAGCCAACACTCAAACTGATTCTGCCAAAAATGGAATGATGACCTGAGTAGGACTGTTGATGGTGCCACTGCCACAAAGGACTTACTAAAAATAGCCAATGCCAAAAATAGTAAGTTAACTTCAAAAACCTTCAAAAAACCAACTGAACAACGACACTTCCCAAAATGTGAACTATAGATGATTGAGCTGCTGCTAGAAGGGTACTGCTAAAAATAGACTTACTAAAAATAGCAACTGCTATAAATAGTAAGTTTGCACAACTTCATCTGAGTAGTAATCATGACATACTAAAAATAGTAAGTGTTTCCAAATGCCTTTTGAGTACAATTCGGGAAGCCAACATGACTTACTATAAATAGTAAGTACCTAGAAAAGTTATCAGATGGAGACGCATGATACACCATTCTGAAGCTTTTTGAAAACCCAGAAAACTCCACCAGACATGCATCAAAAACCCATGCATGCAAGCCCTCAAAACTGCATCTGAAACCTCCTAAAAAATAGGAAACCCTAATTTTCAGTTCTGCTTAGCCTATGAGTTTCCGGCAATAGGCTAAAACCTCAAGAAGAGCGTAGGGCTAAAATGGGGACATTACAATATATGATCAAAGTAGCTTCTATTTGATTAGTTTATTGTGTTTTTAAAGTTTATTTAATAAAAGGTGCATGAAACAAGTTTCAAGTCCTTAAAAATCTTTATATTTCATGGTTTTTTCAATTTTCCAAGTATTTGCCGAGTCTTGGCTGAGTTTGGGTCAAAAATCAGCTCGCTGAGTCCAAGTCTTGTAACACCGGTTTAAAGGCAGGCCAAATAAGTAGGGTTCTTTGGAGGGCTTAATTTTATTTGGATGTATTACTGATTTAGTTTATAGGAGAACAACGTTTTTTTTGTGCAAAATGCTTGGTTAACTTTGCAATTTTGAACAATTGGCCATTCTTTTTCAAATCAACACAAATGATTTACATTACTTGATGTCTTTGATGCACAAAAAACACATAAGAGGTTTTCAAATATGGTGATTTGAATCACTTAGCTATATTCATAAATGACTTTTCCAAGCTTGCACTTTTTGTTAGAGTTGACTGACAGTTTTATGTTGAGATTCTGATTTCTCTTAGTCATGCAATGAATAATGCTTATAATTTTTTTGTATTTTGGAAGAGGGACTTGTGGTTTGCAAACTTTTAATAGTTTTTAAGCTATTAGAAAGCGGTCTGATAATATCCTTTGGTTGAGTCAAATTCCTTCAACACATTGAGTCCTTTTACTTGTCTGAACAAAATACTTCAACTCGGCTCTCATTTAGTTAGTTTCTCTATTTAGTCTTCTATACTTTGGTAACTAATTCTCAGAAAGAATTTCTAGATAGCATATATTCTTACGTGTTGACAAAAAAATTCTCATGGGGCTTTCAACATGCAGCACGTGCCTTTGGGTAGACTTCTTGTGAATCACATGCTTCTGTGTTTTGGAATTATCTTTGCCGCTCAGGTAATATATTCAATTTAATTATTTAAACACATACTCTTAGCATTTTGTGTCAAATTTTCAATCTTAGATTGTTTATAATAATAAAAGGAATGAATCTCTTGGTCTTAAAAAACTGCATTGCAGGGATCCATTGGCAAACTTCAGCTTCTTGATACTGTTGAGCAGTCTATCAAAACTGGGAAAAAGCAGGCTTGGCATATAGGAAACATTACAAATGTTTGTGTGGGACTTCTTTCTGGTTTGAAGGTGAAAGGTCTATTGAAAATTCTCATGTAGAGGAAAGTTTGCAATTGTTCTTTTTTAATGTTTGCTTGATCTTAGTTTTACTGTGTAATAGATTTCCAGTAACTATTAGGTGTTAATGGGACCTTACAATCTCTTTTGCTTTAGTTTTTTAATGACTGAAATGCATTGCAGGCGTCATTGGTGTCACGCACTATGAAATCAGAGGCAGAAGTTCTTCAACGGATGCAATCTGTCTTTCAGGCATGTATAGATCTTGTTTAAGTAGTCAATGTGTTGATATCCTCTTTCAAATCTTGCCAATAGGTTTTTCTTCTTGCTTGATACTTTTTAATAAATAGTTGGGTGAAAATCATCAGGGTATTCTAGCAGAGGAGGGTGCTTGTATTGCCCAGCGAAGGGCTGCAGCTGAGGGTCTTGGTCTATTAGCTCGAGTGGGAAATGACATCTTTGCTGCACGACTGGTATTTTTGCATTGCTATTGTAATTTTAATCTTCTTTAGCATCTGAAGTCTTTTAGCTAAATGAAGGCTTTCAATTTAAGAGTTCTTTTTTTATTTCTATTATTCAATGCAAAAATCCCAAGTTCATTTAAAAAGGTCCCTTGTTTTTGGTGGCATAAGCTAGGCTATTCAACAATATTTCAGTTTGTGATAAAAAAATTCAGTTATTTTGGTGATTAACAATTTAAAATTCAACGGCTTGAAAATAAATGTGGCATGCCTCTTTTCAATCAAATTCCTATTCCCTGGATGATTCTTTAATATAAATTTTGTCTCATCTCTGTTCATGCTTTTCTATATCCCTGTGGGATTATTTACGCTTGTGAGCTTATAACTAAAAGGCAAGTTTTATTTATTTAAAGCTCTGCTGTTTGTATTTTCCAGACACGTTCACTTATTACAGATGCTACTGGAGCAACTGATTCTAGTTACAAAGAATCTATTTCACTTGCACTAGGATGTATTCATCGAAGGTAATAATGTTTGGCAACTTTACATTTTTGGGCAATGAATGGTATTGCTGTTCTTTAAGTAAGCTGCAAAATCTAGACACAATATGTAATTGTATGTAAACATTTGCAAGAATTATGTTAAATGATTTTTTCTATAATTGTTTTTTACTTTTACATGTGCATCATAGTGAATGTATGAAGGATTTTTTTAATATTTTGGAGAATACTGCTCACAAGATGAAATTGCCAGCATTTTAAGGGGAGGCAACTGATTTCTGCCACTGCATAAATTGCTTCCAACCGTATCTAATCGATGGTTTTCTCTGGATATTTTTTTTAACTATTCTGTATGTTGAGTGTCCAAAGCCACAAATAGAGGAAGATGATTATTCTTAAAGTTAAAATGATCAACCTTCGAAAATTTATTTGTCATTTCAAAAGTGTTACATGCTTTTAGCATTTTCAAAAACATAAACATAGTATATTAATATGCAGCTAATAGTAGCTCTTTTCATTTGGAATCATGTTGAGCTCTGTATATTGTTTTCATACATTAGAAATAAACATTTCTGATGGCTAGAAATTTTATGCACACACATTCAATTCTACTTGTATTTGTTTATTAATGATATCTTGAGAACTCATTAGTGTTTTCCTTTAAACTCATTTCTCTTAACCCCATGCCCCCACATTACTTTTTCCTGACTTTCACTTTTTCACTCAAATGTTACTCTATATTGACTTCTCCTGTGTTCCTGTTCCTTATCCATGTGCATCCCTTCCCCAAGCTTCCGTTGAAGTTGCAGTCTTCCATGATATCACCAAAACCTTTTGAGGAGCTTCTCCTGAAATTTCTTTTCCCGCATAGTCATAAGATACTGATCAAGCTCTCTGTTCCAGCCAAAGAAGAAAATGCGATGCTACCTCATGATGGAGAATCCTTCAAAGGACTTTTGCACTATAGAGGGAATATAATACAATTTGTGACATTTGAAGGAAATAGCTCTATTTTTCTATTTCATGGGACTTTCTCGTAACCAAAAGCCCTTTGAATCTTGGTTTTTGAGAACTTGAAACCGACAAGGTGTTTTTCATATTCTTTTGATACCTCATTATTATATTGAAATCTTTGGCACAAAATTTGAGAAAGATGTAGTGTTTTAGGGAAGCCATGGATCCGTCATAAGTTTGGAAGTTTGGTCTATTAATGAATCATGTAAATGTGAGTGAAATTGCAATTTGTACGCCTTTATCTATTTGGTGAAGCTCAATAGGATAGGCAACCAAAAAACATTGGATGTTGTGTAATGTCCCAACTTTTACACTTGGACATTAATGGACAAAACATGGACCAACAAATTTTTCACTATACAAAAGTGGCACTAAGCAAGCCATCCAACTGAACTATGTGCTCAAGGTGCCATAACAACTTGTGATGATACACCTAACACACACACCAATGCACATGACATGGTGATACCAGTGGAAGATTTCCAACACCAAGGGACAAAAAACAATGGGTGGCACAAAAAACAAGCCCTAGAGGAGACAAAAGATCCACAAAACTATTGGCATACCATCCAATTATCTCTACTCTACAAACCCTATTGGGATACGACAACAAAAAAATCCAACTACCAAAAACTTAACCTCTTATCGGGTATCATGTATGTATATATACATACACATATAACATATATACATACACATATACATACATATGCATATACATTTAACAACAAACCATACCCAATGTCTCCAAAAAGCTGGCATTTCATGTTACTACACCAATTACCTACTTGTTTATGTATGTATGTATCATGTATGTATATATACATACACATATAACATAATAACATATATACATACATAAATACATACATATACATATATACATATATACACATATACATACATAAATACCTACATAAATACATACATATGCATATACATTTAACAACAAACCATACTCAGTGTCTCCAAAAAGCTAGCATTTCATATTATTGCACCCATTACCTACCTATTTCTTGTTAGCTTACCTAAAAAGTATATTAAAAAATTACTTTCTTTTTTGTTTTGTTTTTTTGGGAACCCTTGGGTGCCCCTGGGTTCGGTTGGGTTTGGCCCAGGTGTTCCTAGGGTCCTTTTCGAGCACCTTGGGTTCCTGGGAAGGACCCTAGGAGAACTTAGAGAAGAACCAGCAAAGAATCAGGGCCAGAATTGTACCCACACGGGTAGGGAGGGCAAAATAGAAGAACCCAGTAATAGAGCCTTACGTCCAACTCTACCTTTCTCCTCTATTCCTGTCAAAGTATTGGACCTTTCCCTAATGACATGCAGGAATCGGTTGGGTATCCGTCCCCCTATAAACTGCAGTGCACCTGGTAAACTTTTTTCATGTGACTGGTGGCGCTGGCATGACAAGCCCTCCAGTACCACGGGGACGGTGGGAAGACTAGATCTCGTGACCTCTTGCTTGCAATAGGATGCTTTAGCCAATCGAGCTAGGCCCACTGCCACGCAATTTGCTAATATTTTACTAATATTATCCTTGCTGATTTATGTTTACAATGAGGAAATTCTTTCATTATTAATTAATTTAAAACATCATATTATATTCTAAATCGAAAGTGGCTGTTGAACTTGTTTAATTCAGTTCTAACATATCACTTTCTAGGAACCTTTTTTTGTAGATTTAAACTATCTTTTGGTTCACTTGTACCTGTAATAGAGATATTAGTGCAGTCCGTATTGAGCTGTATTGATTCAGGGTGCAATTTGCACAAATATTATTAATTATATCCTTGCTGATTTGTGTTTCAAATGGGGAAATTATCACAATTAAATGATTTAAAATATCATATTAAATTCTAAATGGAAAGTGGCTATTGTGCTTGTTTAATTCAGTTCTAACATATCTCTTTCTAGGAACCTTTTTTAGATTTAAGTTAATTTTTGGCTCGGTTGAGTACAGTGCAGGGGGAATGTCATTGTCAGTATTGATACCTATGACAGTGCAGTCATTGTGTACAATGGCAAGGGATCCTAAGGATTCTGTTCACATATGGTCTCTGCATGGCCTTTGCCTTACAACTGAAGCTGGGGGTCTCTCTTGTGTTCCACATGTTCAAGTAAGTCTAACCATCTTAAAAATTCAACAATCATTAGTAGGATTCAAATTTAATTAGATTCATTAGCTTGAGATATATTTTAAATTTATATACTATATCTGCAAATGTGGTTTTGAAATCTTGTTTTGGTTTCTCTCTGAAGAAGCAGGGTCAAATTTTACATTGGTGGATTGAGTTTTCTTTACACTGTTGGAAGACGGTCCTTGATTACTGAAAGGATGTATCTTATTTCTATGTGCTAAGGGTTGACTATTTTCTTTGCATTTTGGTCATATAAAAACCTTATTTTTTAAACCTTTTGTAAACATCTTGTGTTTTTTAGCTATGCTGGTATTTGCTCTTTGCCAAAGAATAGGCGATGCTTTTTGTAAATGCTTATCTATTGGCTTAGATGTCAAGTCTCTTATTGTAGTCTCCCATTGTGTCTAGTATTTTACTTATCTATATTATCATATTAAATCTTATAAATATAATTAAAGCGCAGTAAATACAAGAAAAAATAAGAAGATCTAGGGCTCTGTAGTCGGCCGTGAGTCGATGTAGTCGGTCGAGAGTGTACTTGGTCAGCTGTGAGTCATAAGTAAATAAGATAACATTGACAGCATATAATAATCACATGGCAATCGCACAGGACATAGATATATTTCTTTATTCAGTATTCGGCAATTACATCATAATGTCTCCAGACAGAACATAACATAGCATAGTAGAACCATAATGTTTCCAGACTACATGACTCAAGTACATATAGTACACTGGCGGTGGTTGAGGTACCAACCATCGCATCCCTTCATTATAACTAATTGCTTCGTCAGGAACTTAATTCCCGAGACAACTAACCAACATGAAACATACATAAGTTATAATGAAGGGATTATTATATGCTGTCAATGTTATCTTATATTTCCGTTTACTCTGTACGTCATTGTACCCGTAGCGAGTAAATAGGCTCTAGCTTAATGAAAAATGCCAGGAAATCTGCAACTGAATCCTGTTTTGAAGTAAAGGAGGCTATATTTATTCATTACCAAAACTGAGAGCCATGTAACAAACAGATTTACCTTACTTCTGATGGAATGAAATGTAAAACTCCAGATTATACTAAAATCCACTGAGATAAATCCATCTTACACAGAAACTCAATCTTATGTTATACAAAACACATAGGCAGAATTGCTGTCCAATAGCTAGTTGTGAGATATTTCCTATTTAAATTGGCCATATCTTGTGTAGAGATTCAAGCACTGATTCAAAATTAGAAAGACAATATTTAATAATTTAACATCTTAGCACAGCATATATTCAACCCTTAGCACACTCTAGTAAGAACAAAATCTAATGAGACACAAATTAAGAGCCCAAGCCATAAAATGGTATCATGAATACCTAGAACAAAATCTAATGCTATTTTATATATGTTTTGTTGAACACAGTTAATATCCATAGCTGCAATATGAATTCCTAGTTGAGTTTCTACTTAATTCTCCATATCTGCAATAGTGATTGTTAGCTGATCAATTTTAAGAGAGTGTCATGTATGTGTTCCATTTGCTTCTCATGTTAATTTAGTCCAGGCCATTTGGTTATTGATATTGTGAAATCTAGTATTTAACTGTGATGGAATATGCTTATGCTCAGATTCACATAGAAAAAACTGTTATCGATTCTTTAAGATTTCAAGAACCATCATTTAATTGCTTCTAATGTAGTCTTCTGGAGTACAGATTCTGGCTTAGATATCCTTCTTCTTTTATCTTCAAGACTTTCTTTTGGGGAAAAAATCGACAAACCAAAAGTTCAAGATTTTTTGAAAAAATTGGGAAAAAAATCGGATTTTAAAAAACATGTAAAAAATAGTAGAATAAGAGACAAAAACTGTTTATTTTTTTAAAAATGAAAGGCATTTCCATAGCAATAGAGTTATAGAGAGCAAAAAAAATAGAGAGTTTAACTAATGAATCATAGAAAATAGATTTTGTTGTTTATATTCATATCGCTGATTACATTGCATTCCACATATTTCAAAGCATTAGTTCACAATGCATAACTGATAGATGACAAAATCTCAATTACAATATAGTTTGTACAAAGTCAACCTATAAACTGAGTACAAAGTTTAAAAAAATCAAAAGTAGCCAATGAATTTTGCTAGTTGCTACTATAAATAGAACTATGCTAGAGGGATGTAGGTCCTAATGATGAAGCTTCTGGGGCTTTGCCTCTCCTAAGTTGTTCAGTCAAATGAGTATCAAAGTTGGACTCTGCTAGGGTCTTAAAATCCTCAGCCTCAAGAAATTCATCACCAGCAATCTACTCATTGTCTGGTTCAAAAATTGCCTCCAAGAAATGTGGTCTCATGGTGATGGAATGCCATGAGGCCCATGACAATCAATAGCAACCGCATTTCTTTGAGGCAGTTTTTCAACCAGTTTACTGCCTTGTCTATGCTACCACATTTTTCATACATGTCTACCAAATCATTTTATCAAACAGTTCACTGCCTTGCTGCTATGGCTGAAAGCCTAAAACAAGTGCTTTCGAACAAGCTATGGAAGCTTGGAAAAAATCTACCAAAGCATAATAGCAAACAACAAGCTATGGCCTCATGGTTTTTTTTTTTTTTCTTCATGCGAAAATCAGTGTGATTTTATTTGAATTTTTTTTTTGGAATTTCGCAGTTTGAAATGGGAAAAAATCGTCCAGCCTGCAGATTTTTTAAAAATCAAGATTAATCGGGTTTTTTTCCAGATTTCTGTTTCACTGAAACAAAGTATATTCCATTGAAAACAACACATTAGGCAAGGCTGTTGAGGTTTAAAAGTTCAAATTTTAAAATGCAAAAAAAGTTCATAGATCAAAAATTTCAGTTGTTTGTAGTATTATGCTTTCTCTCTTCTGCACCATCGGAGCTGCATATTTAAAGCAGTTTTATTCCTCTGAAGTTTGAAGACTACCATGTGGTATTCCACTCAAAATAATTTGATCTAACATTATCTTATGTTACAGAATTGTTGAACTTGAGATTTCACTATCTGCTATTTTTGAATTTTGTTTTTTCATGCCTCTTACCTTCAAAATTATGCTATCTAATAAATACAGCTTTTTTTTTCTGTGATGGAATGCCATTATGCTTAGATTCATAATGGAAGACTTGCCAAAAATAATTCCAAAACAAGAGCATAATTGAAAAGAGCTTCAGCTCAACCATAGGGTGTTATTAGTTTGCTTTTGTTTTTCTGGAGAATAATTTGTATGTCAAAGAAGAAGTACCTACATATTTTTAGATCGAGACACTTGGAATATTATTTTAGGAAGTTGAGACTCAAGAGGAAATCCCTGAGTTGCCGGTTCTGGTTTAGGTTGAAGGGTTCAGTTTGTGGATCTGGCAATTTTTTTGGGGGTTCAGGTTCATTCCGTATTATATATATTTGCAGCTTCAAAGTAGGAATTCAGTTCATAATACCACATAGCATCATATAATAAATAAGACCACCATAAACTTGAATGTCATTGTTCAAATTTCAATATTAAAACAATGATGTCAAGTTCAACAATCAGGTTTCATATATCATACTTGTTTTCAAAAACATCATCATTATCATTGACATTGGATGATGTAGGAATATTTGAAGAACCACAATTAGTGCCACTGCTAGTTGCACTAAAACTTTTCCTACTATCTAGCTCCTTAAATGCAACATCTTGGGAAGTGGAAGCATCAAAATCAATATGTTCTTGGAGTATATCACACAACCTCATGTCTCCTTACTTGTAGTCATGTTGTTTGTGTGAAAGGAGGCATAAATCAGAATTCACGTACGCTAAGTTCTCTACCTTTGCTAACTCCAATTGGTTGCATTTTATTAAGTGGATGGAGGAGTATGTGCTCCAATTCTGCTTAGATGTGGATGAACTAGCAACCTATTTAATATTGAGACAAAGCCAGAGAGATAGAGTTATAAAATTTAAAATAAAAAAGTAACTTCAAATTTGAAATGTTTTAGTTCTATTATTTTATATAATTTTTTTGCAAAAGTTACTTGCTATTAAACATTTTTTGAAAGAGGTTGTAGGTGATGGAATTGTTGGCCATGGAATTACCACCAACCATTGCCATTTTTCTTGAACTTTTCATGAAGAGGTACAACTCTTTGACCATTGGAGTTTACAAATCAATGAATTCACTTGGGATAATATCTTGCAAATCAGTATCAGGGAAGAGTCTATCAAATATTGCCTTGTATCCATTGGTGACTTTGAAATCTCAATATGGGGCATTACACATTGGCACAGAAAGAATCTCAACACTATAGTATTTTTTTTTTGAATGTGAAGGAAAGAAGATGTTGAAGAAAGTTTCTTTAGGATTATACTCGTGCATTTAAACCGTCTTCTCAATCATTGGGTTGATGCCATTTTATATCTCTCCCAAACAAAGGATTGTCCATGTTGGTATAATGGATCATACTCAAATTGACTTGGTGAAAATAAGGAGATATTCCACACAATCCCACCAAATGTCCTGTAGGATCATCTCCATAGTATTTGTTGCCCTCTCAATGTTGGATCACTTCCTTATGGACTAGTTGTGACTAGTGACCATATTAGAAAGCGGCTCTCAGAAATTGACAAGTTGTCTAAAGACAATTGCGTTGGAGGCAAAAAAAAATTGTATCAATTTATTTGAAAATAAAAATAAAATAATTACAAACTTCAATGGTGAATTTTGAAGCAAAATTAAATTAAGTTTTAACAAAATAAATTTCTAGGTAGTTGCTTGACGATTTTTTGATTTGATTGTGTGAATTTTTTTACATCAATGTTTCGGGTCACACTTTGTGATCCATCATCGGGATGAAAAATGAGAGCTCAAGGATCACAAAGTGTGATCCGAAATGGAGTGTGATGATGGATCACACTCCATCCTTGAGCTCTCATTTTTCATCCCGATGATGGAGCACAGAGTGTGATCCGAAATGTTGATGTAAAAATATTCACACAATCAAATCTAGAAATCGTCAAGCAATTATCATTATGGATTGTGGAAAGTTATTATCGTTAAATTTCTAGGTAACTAAAGTGAAACACAAAATTATATATATATATATATATATATATATATATATATAGAGTTTCAAATGTGTTATTTATTGAAATTGTTATCACAAGGATTTCAGTGGCAGCTAGTTCAAGCTCAATGGACCTTGTCATGCTTTATATGATATGGACAGTCTTTTATTAATCAAAGTCTACATAGGTTGCTTTGAGGCATTGAACCTCCTGTGCATTGGAAGGAATGGGGTCCAACTTCCTAGGGTAAGACAGTGCAACATGTTTGTATTTATGTGATATTTTTATTATTGACCTGTTGTGCCCTATGATTATCAAGAAGACACTCAAATAACGTACAATAGAGGTTGTCAAGATCAACATTAACATTTCTGAGCATATGTAACTATTCTTTGGCTAAGTGTTAAATCCAATGCTCATACATATTTTTCCAAGATTATTGTCTATGGATTTCAAAGTTGTTTTATTTTGAAATTCTGAAGGTAGTCTAGAGAAATGAACTTGAATCAGGGCCATGGATAGATTTGCCTCACTTTTATCTGTCCTCAATGTCTAAGACTTTATTGACAACCCATCCCTATTGAAAAACCAGGGACTGTCCTGAAAATAATTTGATAATCCATCCCAATTAAAAAACAAGGGACTGTGCAAAAGAAATGATAAAATAACTTTGGGGTACTGCCACAATTTCAACAAATGCTCAAACTGTTCCTTGCATGGTTTCCAACTTTCCATTATAGGTGGTCAGAATCCCATGAACATGCCAATCAGAATTTGGATCTTCAAATAGCACAATTGTTATTTAATATGTTGTATCCTGAGAATCCATATTATGCTCAGGTTTCATGTGGGCTTGCAGATGACAACTATTTATGGTTCTATTTGACAGATAGAATACATGGTAATTGGTTATTGGACTTGGTAGATGCTTCTCTCTAAGGTATAGAGGTGGAATCTAATAGATGGAAAAAGAGGCATGCACGTGCTCCAACATTTTGCAATGGCTAAGAGGAATTTCAATTTTTTTCTTTTAATAGTGAAAATCCTCACAGAAAATTAATTAAACACTAAAGCTACTGGGATGAATCTCTGCTTGAGGTGACTGGGAATTATCTAGGAAATCTATCAGTGCCTGATAAATTCCTCCAACTCAAATCAAGTTATAAATATTGTTGTCGAGTTTCCTTACATGAATTCTTCATGCACCTCTACATATTGTACTCTTGAGAAGATTACTTTTGTGTTAGTTGAAAAAAGCTCACAATCAAAATAATTGAGGGAATATTTCCTAACAAATTCAATGGTTACTTAAATTTTTTATATGATAAGAAGGCAAAGCCATATAATACCTGCATTTCATGAGAGAAATACAAAACATTTGTGACCTTGAAATGTTATGGGATTGTTACTAGTTTTTGTTTGGCTAAATACTTCTAGGTTTGGTTTCATTGCTTAAGCAGTAAAGAAGTTAAATCAGATTGAGAAGTCTTACATATCATCAGGATTCAAACATAAATCTTGTAACTTGTAACTCCAATAAAATTACAAACATTAAGCTAGTATGCTGTGAAAGAATAATCATTCCAATTTCACTCGCCATAACTATTTTTCTAATATTGTTAGCCTGAAAAAAAGGGATTATTGGGGAAACTGGAACTAATGCATATAACTTACACAGTGAAATGGGTTACTGGACAAAGCCTAAGACACTATAGGAGGAACGGATTTGTTAATTTCTTACTACTGGTCAAGTCAAAGTACAAATATTTTTTTATTGCCTTACTCTCATGAATATAAATAATGTCACAATCTCTGATATTCATAACCTGTAGAATCTCTTAATGCACAGGAATCAAAATGAACGTGGACACTTTGTTTTCAGGATGGTTGGGTATAGAAGCAACGTTTCATAACATATTTGATACATTTTTTGTTTTGTTTTATAAATCCAATAAATCTTGTAACTTTGAGGGGATGCCATACTATCTTCTCCATCATCATTATTTTACTACCACTAGAAGTTAATGTTTTACTTTTGACACTGAACATTTTGTGGCCTATGGTGCAGATAATAATACATATTGATTCAAGTTCATTGTTATAGAGATTGTCTGGTTTCTAATTTTGTTTTTGTCTTGTTCAATGCAGACAATATTATCTCTTGTGATGGATATTCTTTTGTACGAGGAACATCCAGGGATTGAACTTCGACAAAATATTGGTCGTTTAGTAAATGCTATTGTTGCAGTCTTGGGTCCAGAACTTTCTCCTGGGAGTTCATTTTTCTCTCGTTGCAAGGTTTGCTTTCATTTGTTACTTAATGTAGGTTATGTTACAATTTTTTTTTTTATTATTATTTTGAAATTCATCAAATTCATTTTCATGGTAGTCCTGCACGTGGTGTAATGATGAGTGGTTGGATGTTGATATTTCTATGTATAATTGGGTTATGTTATTAGGATTTTTGATAGTTTCCAAGGTGGTTGTGTATTGTTATGTGTAACCTAACAACTAGGACTTTGTGGGTCTTTTATTTTTCTGATAAATGTGCATGCAAGTTAATTTGAAGCTTCATTTTTTGAGTCTTCCTCAATCATGCCACTTGGTGTATAGAGGAAAAATCCATTTTTAGTTTAAATCAACGTTCACTAATAAGGATTTTTTGATCAATGGCAGTCTGTCATTCAAGAGATAAGTTCAGGAGAGGAGCCTTCAGTACTACTTGAGTATGTATTAGTCTTGTTCTGTTATGATGTTTGTAATTTTGATTGAAAGGATACAAAGATCCTGATTGATTGCCCTGCTTATTCTTCATTATTTACAATGGTGAAATCTTCTAGATAAGAAACAATGAATTTTTGTGTTTGAAATATATAGTATGACATATCTGAAGGGACATAATAATAAAATTGATTCTCTTGCATACAAATGTGGTTGTATATGAATTTTATCTATTATTGTATGTGTATCAGTATATTACTTGTGCAAATATTGAAACAAACATAGTTGATGTGAGGTTGTTAAATATATTGTTTAATCACTGTTATTACCAATTGAACCTAACATCTTTTTATCACTTGCTTGTCAGGTGTGTGCGATTCAATCAGCAACTTGTACTTTTTTCTCCTCAAGCTGTTTCTGTTCACTCCCATGTGCAAACACTTAGACCAACACTTTCATCTAGACAGGTAGTTTGTCTTACAGGATAATAATGCCTATGCTTCCAGTCCAATTACTAATATAATCTTTGTGTCTAATCACTTTTTCTGCTAACAGCCAACACTTCGGCAAGCTGCTGTCTCCACTCTACGACATTTAGCTGAGAGGGATCCGGTGAGATATGATAGATTAACATATTTATTGGTGTACTTTCTTTGTAGGCTGTCGTCTTGTATAGTTTCGTGGCTTTTTTGTGGTCTTGTTCGTTTTTAAGTCTTTTCAATTTAAGGTAAGCAACATTGAAATTCTAGTGTGACAACAAAGCAATTGTTTAAGATATACTTAAGCAAAATTTAGGCATGGAATCCTCAATAAGGGGGCTAAGCTGATATGAGAGATAGATCAGAAATTAGATGGAATCCTTTGAAGAAGGGTTGGTTTATTACAAAAAAATATCTGACATAGAATGATTACCAAGATATTTGATATTAAAGCAAAGGAGCAAAAGTCTCCTTAAATAAGAGATACAAAAGATCTATTCGTAAATGATAAGATCAGCAACTAATAAAGCGAAGGGTAAGCACTTAACTAAAAGGATATTCCTAAAGTCTATTCTGACGACTTATTTGACCATTGTAAACTAAATATTACAATATTACTTTCGTAGTTTACATACTCTCCGATTACTCTTCGAGTAGCCAAGTAATCTTCAAAAAATTGCATGCCGAGTAATTTTTGCTTTTACTTGTGGGCAGTATACAGATGGATTTTCCCTCGTCAAATTATCGAGTAATCACCAGCAGCTCGCAAAAAACCCACAAACTTGGCATGTTTGTGTGTGTAAATATTTCTGTGTGTGTATATGCATGCAAACTTGGCGTCCTATGTATGTTTATAGATATGTATGTGTGCACAGTGCAATCTTGAGTATACACATACATAAATATCCACACAAATTTGCCAAGTTTTTCTGGAGTCAAAATTTTTGGGCTTGCCAAGTACTCTCCGATTCCGAGTATATAAACTATGACTACTTTAATACCCTCCCTTAATGGTCAATCTACTAACTATACCAAGTTTATCCCAAAATTTTACAAATTTATTAGGACTCAAGGACTTGATGAGAATGTCTCTAGTTTGATTCTCAATTCGACAATAATGCAACATCACCGATCCATCTTCTACAAGTTGTCGAATGAAATGACAATAAAACTCCACATGTTTGGTATGATCATGGAAGACTGGATTCTTGGCAAGCTTCAGCACCCCTTGACTGTCACAAAACAAGGGTGAAGGCCTTGCTTGAGACATTTTCATGTCTAAAAGCATCCTTCGAAGCCATATTGCCTCACATGCTGCTTTGACAGTTTCCGAATACTCTACTTCTGTTGAGGAAAGAGCTACTACGTGTTGCTTCTTGTTGGTCCATGTGGCTGCACTTGTGCCAAGACTGAAAACATATCTGGAAGTAGATTTTCAGTCATCAACATAACTTTCCCAATCTAAATCTGTGAACCCAACCAGCCTAGGATTTTTGCTTGTGCTATATAGAATGCCAAAGTCAAGTGTCCCTTTCACATATCTCAACACCCGCTTTGCTGCAACCGAATGTTTTGCCTTTGGTGCTGTCATGAATCTAGAAATGTAACTCACAACAAAGATCAAATCAGGTCTAATGGCTATAAGATAGATAAGGCTGCCAACTAGTTGCCTGAATGTCGACTCACTTATTACCTTTGAGTTTGTTTTGGCTGAAACCTTTAGGCCTTTCTCCATAGGTGTACACGAGATTTTGCAATCTGTCATTCTAAACTTGTCGAGAAAGCTCTTGGCATACTTAGATTGAGAAATAAAAACTCCACCACCTATTTGCCAAAATTCTACACCTAGGCAATAATGGAGGAGGCCTAAATCAGTAATGTCAAAAGACTTACTCAAATTACATTTGATTTGTTTAGTCAAATTTGCCTCACTACCTATAATGATGATATCTTCTACAAAAATGACTAGCAGAATATAACTACCTATGCTTTTGATGTATAGATTTGGATTTAGAGGACTTCTTTGGAATCCCTGTTGAATTAAATACCTATCAATTAATGTACCATGCCTTGGGTGCTTGCTTTAGGCCATATAAAGAGTTCGTTAGTATGCATACCTGATGTTCCTTTCCTACAACTTGAAAACCTTGAGGTTGAGTCATGCACACTTTTTCCTCCAAGTCACCATTGAGGAAGGCACTTTTTATGTCCATGATGAACTTTCCAACCAAACTATGTTGCCATGGCTAGAACTAAATGGATGGTGCTCATATTTGATGTAGGAGCAAAGGTCTCCTTATAGTCAATGCCTTCCCTCTGTGAGAGCCCTTTAGCGACCTATTGATATTTGTATTTGTCAAGTGTACCATAAACTTTGTACTTGAATTTGTACACCCATTTGCAGCTAATGGGTTTCTTCCCTGGTGGAAGATCTGAAAGAACCCAAATCTTAATTTTCATTAGACTTGTATGTTGAGTTTCCATGGCCTTTGCCCATTCAATTTTACCTTTTGCCTTTGCAAATTTTTGCGGTTCATGAATTCCCTGAAGATTGGCTTTAAAAGTGAAGTTAACTATGTTCTTGCTCGTCTTTAGATGATCTACCCCCGATCATTTCATCAACCGGAACATCACCAATGATTTTTTCCCACCATTTTGGTCTCTTTTGAGAAACCTCTCTAGCCAAGTCAGCGTTGCCTTCATGACTTGGGCAGCCTAGTTCAGTGTCATCTGGATGCTGGTCCAAGTTCTCCTAAAGAAAATCTTTTGGTATGGGTACTGGTACCTACTTGGGAGATTGCACATGTTCAAAATCATCAAAGTCCCCCCCTTCAAGAGAAGCTAATGGAAGGTTGACATCCAAAGCTGTAGACTTCAAAGGCTGATCTTCAATACGCTTGACCTTTGAAGAGAATTGAAAGGGCCCAACTTCTTCATCTATCACAACATCCTTGCTAAAAGTTAAGCAGTCAATGTCAACATCAATTAAGAATGTAGGCTTTACTATTTTCACTTTACCTTGTAAGCATTAACTTTTGACTCTTCAAGTCCAACTTGATTTTCTTTGTATTTGTAATCTAGATGTGTGTAGTAGAACCAAGAACGTTAAGATGAATCACCTTCAGTTTCCTCCCAAACCAAGCTTTTTTTGGGGTCTTCTCCTTCACTGCTTGTGCTGAAGACCTATTGAGAAGATAAATTGTAGTGTAAACTGCCTCAGCCCTGTTGATGTTATAGCAGCTACGGTCTGCACTTCATCACATGAATTCCAAGAAGAAAAGATAAATTAAATGCATAGCCTCTCAGCTATTTAATTTATACCAAACAATAAGTGTAAATGCTAAAGGGCCGACCCTTCTTGGTTCACATATTTTAGTCTTGGCTTGAGCCGACTTTATGTATTTATTATTTATTTTGTATGTGGGCCGACCTATGTTGAAGAGGCGCCACACTTGTATAAATATAAGGTCTCATTTGTCATTGCATCATCCAATCACTCAAGCAAGTTCGCATTTCCTTAAGAGCAGAATTCGCACCATATAGCAACAGTCCGATTTCAAGGAAGAAGATATTCATTTGTATCTAGTGCATCTAGGAGAGGTGCAACTTTGTTGTATCCATTGCTGGCCATTGCTGGGCCTGAGTTGTAAGCAGATTTTTGCCATTGTTCTATATTATAGAAGAGATTCATTGCTGGGTTTTTCTCCCTCAAGAGGAGGGTTTTCCCAGGGTATCTTTGTGTGTTCATTGTCTTATGTGTTGCAATTCTTTTAAGTGCTTTCATTATTCAATCTGATCTAAGAAACACTAACATGGTATCAGAGCGGGTGTGAAAAAGATCATGATCAGATTTAGTTTGCAACACTCACCTTATTCTTTTTCAGTCTATCTTCTAAATTTCTCAAGATGGTGAACGGTCTGAAAATCGAGGATAGACTCGAAGGGATTTCGAACTACACATCATGGAGGTTCAGAATCATGCTCACTTTGGAAGAGAATGATTTAGCTGAGTTCGTGAAAACAAAAGTTCCTGAACCTGAGGAGGAAGCAGAGAAGTTGCAGTGGAGGAAGAAAGATACTAGGGAAAAGAAAGTGTTGGTTGATTCCGTCAAAGATCATATTGTCCCGATTGTCTTCAAGTTGGATACTGCAAGGGAGATGTTCAAAACATTGGAAGAGATGTACAAAATCAACAACACCAGTCGTGCCCTAATCTTGAAGCAACAACAACTTCACATTAAGATGGCAGAAGAAGAGTTTGTCATCACCTACTTCATGAAGATTTCCGAATTGAGAGATCAACTCTCTACCATTGGTCATATTGTTGATGACAAGGATTTGACTATGATTGCTCTCAATGGTCTTCCGCTTTCATGGGAGTCGTTTATTCAAGGAATCAGTGCAAGATCTAAACTTCCCAAGTTTGATTGATTGAGGATTGACTGCATTCAAGAGGAGTCGAGACTAACGGCAAGGGGCATTGGTCAAAGTTCAAAGAATGAAGATTTACATGTTCTCGCCTCTCATTCATCGAAGAAAGGAAAAGTTTGGAAGAAAGGATTCTTTAAAAGGAATCAAGATAATGGGTCAGATGGTGCTCCTGCATTCAAGAAGAAGTGGGACCTCTCTCGTGTTCAATGCTTTAAATGTGACAAATTTGGTCACTATGCGAGGGATTGTCCTACCAGGCCTAATCAACATGCTTCATTTGCGGATGTGATTGAGATCTCTCCCCAAAATGATTCTAGTGAATTTCTACTCTAGTCATGGGCCTATGTTCAAGCTGTGAAGGTTGTGTACTAAGCGCAAGAGCAACATATCATACGGTGTCCACCCTTCACAATATTTAAGAGATAAGTATTCGTTGCTTTTGATTGTATTTACTATTCTAGGGTAAAATTCAATTTGTTGAGTTATGCAATTGTGACATTATTTACTTAGTATTATGTGTGACTAGTAAATAGTGATCACTGTAATAAGATTCTTTAGATTTATTCATTGCAAGTAGGATCATGCCAATTTGTGAAGTTTGTCTTTTATTTTGCTGAGATTAGCTCTTCTGTGAAATTGAAAGAAAGACATGTCATGATTAATGAATTAATTATCTATTACTTAGGAGATTTTTGAAATCCATGAGATAAGTATTGCATGGTTGAATAATGTTCATGAATTGTTTTTTTTCATTGAGATAACCTGAGCATCAAGCAATCTCGAAGTCTTACCGAATGAAGGAATGATCAAGCTTGGAGTCATAGCTTGCAATCATTGGACTACATTGATGGCTGGAGATATCTCTTGAAGTCAAAGTATCTTTCAGGTCGTCATTGTGTTCAAACTGTGAAGGGTACGGATTGATCTGAGCTCAAGTACAACGTATCACACTATGTCCAGCATTTGGACCTATCAGAATAGTTAAAAAGATAAGTATTCTTTGGTTGCTGAGTTATATCATTTTTTTGGATCTTGTAATTAAGAGAGATAGTAGATTCTCTTGAATTGTGTTGTGTTCACTAGCATAAGATCTTTGGAAAAATTTCATTCATGATATAACTTGTACGATTCTAATCTTGATATTTCTTTGGATAATTATGGACTGTTAGTAATCTCTATCTAAAATGCTTCCTGGACAGGTTTAGGGGGAAGAAGATGATAAGAGATTACTTAGTGATGAAAAGCTTGAGGCATCTTGTGAAGAAGTCATGTCAACCAAAGAAATGATCAAGAGGGAGTAAACACTAGAGGGACTGAGTTGATGGCTAGAGGGAGTACATCTCCAGAAGTCTTCTTTGCAATCTCTGAAGCCAGGATCGAGAGGGAGTCTCAGTATCAGTGTTCCTTTGTTTAATGAGTTCTTCTTTGAGAGAAGTTCGAGGTGAAAGCCCTTGATAATGCAATTCTCTGTTGAGAGAGAGTTGAGGTGCAAGCCCTTGATAATGCAATTCTCTGTTGAGAGAGAGTTGAGGTGTAAGCCCTTGATAATGCAATTCTCTATTGAGAGAGATTTGAGGTGAAAGCCCTTGTTTCCACCCTCTGGGAGAGCTATGGTGGATGTCATGTGTGTGACTCCATGACAGCATCACGTGAGGGAATCCGTGATGATTTTATTTATACCATCTATGGAAGTAGCCATAATGGTTAATATCACATTGAGGTGATATTCTATTTTATTTTCATTCTAATATGATGTGTCCTGTGCAGATGGAAGTTCATCCCTAGCTGAGAGGGAGTGTTGATGTTATAGTAGCTACGGTCTGCACTTCATCACACGAATTCCAAGAAGAAAAGATAAATTAAATGCATAGCCTCTCGGCTATTTAATTTATACCAAACAATAAGTGTAAATGCTAAAGGGCCGACCCTTCTTGGTTCACATATTTTAGTCTTGGCTTGAGCCGACTTTATGTATTTATTATTTATTTTGTATGTGGGCCGACCTATGTTGAAGAGGCGCCACACTTGTATAAATACAAGGTCTCATTTGTCATTGCATCATCCAATCACTCAAGCAAGTTCTCATTTCCTTAAGAGCAGAATTCGCACCATATAGCAGCAGTCCAATTTCAAGGAAGAAGATATTCATTTGT
This sequence comes from Sequoiadendron giganteum, assembly GCA_007115665.2. Taxonomy (NCBI): domain Eukaryota; kingdom Viridiplantae; phylum Streptophyta; class Pinopsida; order Cupressales; family Cupressaceae; genus Sequoiadendron; species Sequoiadendron giganteum. Next base: position 379,412,018 of record CM021101.1, read on the forward strand.
ATCTAGTGCATCTAGGAGAGGTGCGACTTTGTTGTATCCATTGCTGGCCATTGTTGGGCCTGAGTTGTAAGCAAATTTCTGCCATTGTTCTATATTGTAGAAGAGATTCATTGCTGGGTTTTTCTCCCTCAAGAGGAGGGTTTTCCTAGGGTATCTTTGTGTGTTCATTGTCTTATGTGTTGCAATTCTTTTAAGTGCTTTCATTATTCAATCTGATCTAAGAAACACTAACAATCCCAAAACTTCTTGGGAACACTCTTGTTCTCCAACATACACCGGTCCATCTCCATAATAGTATGGTTCCTTCTCATAACTACTCCATTATGTTGTGGAGTGTAGGGTGTTGTGTATTGACATTTTATACCATTTTTAGCACAAAAGTCTTTGTATTCATTTGAACAAAATTCTCCCCCATCATCAAATCTAAGAGTTATGATGTTACATCCTCACTCTTTCTCTACTAATGACTTGAACTTTTGAAATTCCTTAAACATATATGATTTTGACTTAAAGAAAAATACCCACATTTTCCTACTAAAATCATCAACAAACAAGAGAAAATACGTGGCACCAATGACCAATGTTGTATTCATTGGTCCATAAACATCTCCATGAACCATCTGTAGGGCTCTCAAGGCTCTCCAAGCCTATCCATCTAACAAAGGAGTTCTATGTTGCTTCCTTGCTTGGCAAGCTTCGCAAACACCAGATATTTGTTGTTGAATATCAAGAAGGCCTTCTACGAAACTCTTTCGAAATAATTGAAGAAGATAAGATAAGTTGAGGTGCCCATACTATTGATGCCATAGTGTAATGATAGTAGATGTACTCTTGGCTGCTAATGCATGCTCTTGAACCTCTCTAGTATCAACAAACCGAATCAAACCATGATCTTTTATGTTGACTGCAATAGTCTTCTTTGATTCCTTGTCAACTATATAGCAATTATGTTTGCTAAAAGTGACATCCAAGTTGGGGAGAATGGCACATAATTTGACTCAGAGAGCAAATTGAGCTCCATTCCTATTTCATAGTACACATTGAGAAAACTAATATTTTTCCTTGTAGAAGTGATTTGCACATTCCCTTTTCCAACAACTGTGTACTCACCACCACTGAAGCTCATTGAATGTAAGCAAGCTGTGTACTCCATGAACCAATCTTTCCTATGGGTGAAATGTTGAGATGCTCCAAAATCAATGTACCATGCAAAAGACTTTGATTGATTTGCTGGTCATTTGGTCATGAAAGCATAGAAGGATGACTCCTCCTGCTCAGAATGCTCTACGACATGAGCCTTTTGTGGAGGTCCTCCCTAGTTGGATTTCTATTTAGCTAACCCCTTTCTATAGTGCTTTTTCATATGACCAAGTTTACCACAATAATGATGTGATATTTTTCAGATTCTTTGAAGTATCTTCATTATTCCCTTGACCTCTCTTTTGAGGCCACTTGCCTTTGCCCTTGTCCTTGGTTGCAAAGGCCTGTTCCACACTCGGTGCATTATTGCTGCTATGGAATTGCTTCTTCCATATTTTCTATTGCAAAAGCTTGTTGCACAAATCTTCGAACTTCAAGTCAATAGTTATAGATGTGATGTTGAGTGTCTCAATGAAATGTTCGTATGCCCATGGTAAGCTTTTTAGCATTATAACCACCATATCTTCTTCCATCTTGTGACCTATGGCTTCCAATTGATGGAGAATGCCTTTGATCTACATCAAATGATCCTTCAAAGACATCTTCTTGTCCATCATGATTGAGAACAACATATTCTTCAAGAAGAAGGCCCTGCCTTTATTTGATCTTTTGTGTAGATCTCAGAGGTGCTTCCAAATTGCCGCGGAGGTTTTTCCTATTTGAACCTCCCAAAGCATTTCATTTGTTATTGATAATTTGATCAATATGACGGTTTCTCAATCATGCTCATCAAACTTGTTTAGGTCTTTACTTGCAACCATCAGCCAAGCGTCCATACTGAGGATGATCTTATCGAGGCATCTATACTCAAAGATCATGAGCATGTGTTGTTTCCAAGTGGTAATTTTTTCCAAAAAAATGTTGGCTGCCTTCCAACATGATGTTGGGTAATGAAGCCATCCCTCTTGCAATGTAGAATTACGAAAAAAAAACCCTCTGCTATTAGTTTCAAAATTTTCCAAGTCAAACCACAATCAACACCTTACAACCTGTCTAAAAATTGTAAGAAAAAATCTGCAAATCTTGTGCCCTAGCTACGGGTCTAAAACTACTCAAAAAATTGAAATTTTTGTGATGAAAAATTTCATTGGTGACAAAAACTCTAGTCGGTGCCAAAAAACCCACAATTTTGTTAAAAAATTGCCAAAAATGATCACAAAATACTTTAGAAACCCTTGGCTCATAGAAAAACGTCAAAAATCCCATGATTTTATAAAAGGTCGTCAAAAAATTGTAGAAAAAAATGGCTGTCACTTTTCTAAACAAATCTGTTGAGTAGGTCAAAAAATCATGCCAAAAGCCCACAGTTATTGAAAAAGAGTCGTCAAAACATGTGCAGAAAAAACCTAGCCGTCTGATTTCTTCTAGTCGTGACCTTCAATCACTTTCCCATGTGATTTTAGAGCAAAAAAATGGCATGATTTTTCTCCAAAAAAGTTGAGGGATTTTAAAAAAAGGTCACATTTAAAAAAATATATATATATATATATATATATATAGTTGGGGTTTTCAGTAGTCAAATCCATTGTGAATATTAGACTCATGGTTTTCGAAAAAAATGCCCAAAACAATTTTGTACAATTTCGTATGTGGCATCTTTTGGCTCATTCTGCATCACACTAGCGATTCGTTAATCCATCACTGCCAACAACAATCTTTGAGATGTTTCACTATCATGTATCTTGAGGCTTTACCTAAGCTTTGATACCATATTATGAAAAATATCAAACACAAAATGATTACCAAGATATTCGATATTAAAACAAAGGAGCAAAAGTCTCCTTAAATAAGAGATACAAAATATCTATTTGTAAAGGATAAGATCGACAACTAATAATGCAAAGGATAAGAACTTAACTGAAAAAATAAAAGAATATTCCTAAAATCTATCCTAATGACTTAATTGACCATTAGAAACTAAATATTACAACATAACGATAATATGGTTGAGTTTAATTTTGATTGGGCGTTTAGAGGAAAGCTTGGATCAGCTAGAGGGGATGTAATGTCCCCTTATTAGAGACATAAAATGCACAAATTAAAATTTTAATTTTAAAGATTTTTTGATAAAAGAGTAATGAAAGATTAGTGGAATGAGATAAATGAAATGCATTATTATCAACTAGAGCATAACTAACATAATCTGATATGACTTATTACTCTTGATCGGAATAGATTTTTCCTTCATCTCTCTTGCCTAGACTCATTGGAGGAGGGACGAACTTACAGTGCCGAGGGCGCGTGACCAGTCTCCAAGTGGATTCCCTCAAGGTTATCACCCATCTCGGGACATCCATCATGGGACCGAATTTACCCGCCTTTCCCTCCACTACCATTCTCTCCCGGTGAGCATTAGCGAAAGAGATTTTTGGCCCGAAGTCTATTATTTAAGGAAAAGTTGTAAAGCTCAATGAGACACAATAATTGCTGTAAGCAATATAATTGTGGCTAAATAACATCCATTTATTTCTATATGTGAAATTCACTTATGCTGTAGGGATGAACTCAATATAAAGACACATACATCTATTGATTGCAGCGTGTCATTTAATCACTCTATGCATTCACTTATCCTATTGAATTCACAAATCATCACAGATTAGAACATTCACCGATATGGATTCCGATATGAGTTAGGCATTACACTGTAACCTACTGTCACTGGAATTTGATTATATACCTTAATGGTATATCAGTTGTTTGAGGGTACTTACCTCCTGTTCGGCGCCTATAATGTCTTTCCACAACTTCTCTGTAGAAGATAATCCTCCTGTCTGCCGCGTATGGCTCCCTGTCTGTGTTCGATGGTATATCAAAATGCAGGAGAAAATATAACAAGATTCAAGTCTATAGAGCATTCATCATATTTTGAACTCGTTTCAAGGCCTTCCTTATGCATTTGACTTAATGTTCACCTCCCAGTCTTCTAGTTCACAACTTTAAAGGTCCGGTCTGTTACAGGAGTATGCGTCTACTGACTTCTTCCATTCTCTTTGACTTTACTCCTTTATATCCGCGATGGCCATGAGACAAATCTACTTCAAGAGTAGCATCTTTAGAAGTGAATGAATGCCTTCATTAAAATCTCGTTGCCTTCTACAATACAGGCGTCTTCCTGAATTTGACTTATTTGTGGTATTACGTAATACCTATCAATACCATTCTTTTCCTTACACAAAGTAATAGGAATTGCTCTAATGGATTCCGCCCAAAAGTCAATATTGAATTGCTTATTAATAGGTGTCGGTCCACCCCCCTTTAGTGCTACCCACGTCAAATGGTGTGGCCATGATATTCAGTAAGCTAAGGATGGGTAACGTCCAATTGATATGGCGTTCACTAACCCGACACTGTGTGAGGATGGTAAAGCCTGTAGGCGCTACATCAATATCTTCTTAAGCTCCACCAGTACTTGTATCCCTGAATGGTTTGGAGGGCTTGCCTTATATCTACGTTTGGAAGATTGTGACCTTTTGCCTCAGTCGCGACTCTGTGATGGAAATGTCGCTTGGCTTAATACTTCGGTGATGATTCTCTTTGTGTTTAAATAATACTCGTTTTTACTAAGATGCATCGTTGGATTTTTTTTTTTTAGTATAATATTTAAATATTTTGTTTTATATTATACTATGATTATCGCTGAGGGTATAACCAAAATATCTTATTTATATATTTATTTAGGATGTTACATTTGCTAATTTTGACAATTATAATATTATTATTATGATGATTATAATTGTGATGTAGTTGATTGTTAGCTAATATTTATATTTTGGTAATTGTATAATTATCTTTAATATTGATAATATAATAATAATTATAATTATGATGTTGTCTCTGACAATCGTAATTATAATGATATCAAATGTTTAAGATTATATATTTTGTTATTTTTAATGTCACGATTTCGGGGACATGACGATTTTGGGGACATGTCAAATGATATCAAATCTATCCTAATGACTTAATTGACCATTACAAACTAAATATTACAACATTACTTTAATATGGTTGAGTTTAATTTTGATTGGGCGTCTAGAGGAAAGCTTGGATCAGCTAGAGGGGATACTGTTTTAAGAGATTGTCAAGGGGAATGGATCGATGCTACAGCTGAAAATTGGGAAGCCTTTAAAAAGAATATTGCTGAAGCAAGAGCCCCTTTGGGGATTGCAATTAGCTGAGAAGGTTAGCATTAAAAAGTTTCAAATGGGAGATTCTATGACAATTATTCTGACCCGTAGAAATAAGAAATCAAAGTCTTGGCATATAAACTGTTTAATAAAAAATGTTATTGTTGATTCAGGGAAGGAGATAGATTAATGGACATATAGGCTGTTCAATGAATTGAGGATAGGTGGATTGAGTAGGGTCAGTGTGATCGAAGAAAACAATTGTTACATTGTTAATGGTGGATACAATGATGGATGAATTACTTGGAAAGAAAATTCAGTTATTGTGGAGGATTTGTTGGCAGATCTTCACTGCCAGTAGCTGGCAATCAGCTATTAGGAGTTGCACTTTTGAATTTGATTACATTTTTCAATCAGGCTGTCAGTTGCCTTTAAGGCTCTTTAGGTTAGGAATCCTTTCCTCTTCTTTTATCTAGCCAAAAATATTTAGCTATAGTAAGGAAGAAAGATATTACATCAATGTCTGCAAGTAAACAGAATAGGTCAATGTCAATGAGAGCCTGAAAGTACAATTAGTTGTGAATAAAAAATACAAGGGTAAAAGACCTTATAGGTCATGAATTGGTATGAAACACACACACAAATAAAAGGTGAATAAAGCAAGAGGGAACAGACAGAGAAATTTGTATTTGTTAGCCTCTGTTATCAGTTCTGTAGTCGAAGTCCTGTTTGACAATTAAAACATTTGGCAATCTATCTTGTGTCTGAATAGGATTACACTTTTTATTTGAAATTAGTCAAAGACATAGGCTTTAGAGGAAGCAACTTGTTTCTGTTAGAGCTGATAGGTACCTCTACAGGGGCCAAGATCACCTGCAATAATTCTTCTACAAGAGAGAGCAGCACACAAAAGCTGAAAACCAGAGGAAAAGATGCAAAATGAATATTGGCACATTCATTCATTGATTCACAAATGAGAAATACAAAGAGATATACAACCGTATTTGCCAAGAATAGACAAAATGGGAAAAGAAATCTCATGACAAATGTCACATGATTCACAAACTAAAAATAGGAAAATAACTTCCTAATTAAGACTCCCTAACAAACTTAAGTTAATGTGTGAAAATAATTTCACACCTACCCCCCTTAAGTGCAACTTAGGGAAGCTAAACACACAAGTTAAAAAGGAAAGATGGGTATCAAGAACTAGTTTTGATCAGGCATGCATTTACAAACAAAGATTTCTCATAATATGAGTAGAGAAGAAAAAACTAGTGGGAAAAAATCTCTCTGTGAAAGAGAGAAAACAAGTATGTACAAGTGATGGGTCTGAAACAACCAAGTCCTTCACAAAAACATAATGAATACCCCCCATAGGAGAGTAGATGAAAGAGATTTTGAATCCCCTCCAAGAAGTAGATTTCTTGTACCAATGATGAGTGCTTGAAGATAGAAAACAATCCACGGATTGCAAACAATATCTCTCCCCTTTGGAAGAAATACATCCTCGAATGATTGTAGAAGCCATTCCCATAATTTGGATGATTAGGGAACCAGCATTGAAATAGCTACCTCTAAATGCAACTCTAGTGCCCTCATGTTGGAAAAAGATGTCTCCTCCAAAAAGGGAACTAAATGCCTAATTAGAGAAGTGGAACCATGAGAGAGTGAAATCTGAATCACATTTGAAGATGCAAAAGATTGGATGACATTACTGTCATCAAAGAGAAAACACAAATCCTCCAATGTATCCCCCAAATATTATAAATGATAATCCACAAACAAAGATGAAATGTCTGATAAATAGGAATCCAAATAAGGTGGATTTGGAAGACTGAAAGTGTCCTATTGCAAAGAATGTTTGGAAGCTCTCAAAGAAGCAACATTGAACTTTGGAGTAGCAACAGATGATTATGGAGTGGAGATCTCAATGCATGTCATCTAACTACATTGCTCATCCCTAAATGAAGTGTCCACACAAGATGTTTGAGTGTAAACCTTATATGTATTTGCAAATGCTAAATTAGAAGAATTTGGCAAATGGATGGCATTTTCTATGCAAAATTGTCTCTTTTCATAAATTGCATAAAGAAGTTTTAGATCGTCAAATTCCTTTTGCATGCATTCATCTATTGTATGATTTTTCTTTCCATAGTAATCACATTTTACTTTCCATGGATTAGGAGACATGATTACAACTAGTAAAATATAAATGTAGAATCAATGAGCTGAAATGAAGCCTATCCAGAAAGATTGAACTTCTCTAGGTGTTAAATATTTAAGTTTATCAACCAAAATGTGTAATATTGACATATTGAATAAAAGATACCTAGGGCTGAATCTGAAAAAGTACATAGATGGTTGTGAAGAGCTTGTCAATATTTTTCCAATGCTCATTTTGTTTGCGAAAAACAAATATTTTGGGTGAAATAAATAAGCTTGGAATCCAAAAGGAGTGATTTGGACTTCAAACAACAATAAAATTGACCAACAACAAATTTGGGCAAATAACTAGCACCACTAGAAAGTGCATAGAACTAGCTTTTCAACACCTATAAATTTATAAAATTTTGACTTTATATGCCCATGATATGCCCTTTGGAACAAAAGTGTTCCTTTAGGCAATAAAAAGAAGCTGAAAACACTATTCATGGGCAAAAAAACACTATTCAAGGATGGAAACACTATTCACTATCAAAGAACATTGTTCATGTTGGAAAAACTATTCACAAGGTTGTACGACCTTAAAAAGTATTCCAAAAGCTTTTGAGTCCAAGTTTGATGTGCTTTATATGGATCCACAAGTTTTGACATCTTTTGAGCCAACGTTGAGGTCCTTGTTGCACTAGGATGCACCATATAAAACTTCGTGTCTAAAACTCTCAAAATAAGAGAAGAAACTTATAGATTTGGATCTTTGATACCATGTTATAGCTGATAGTAGTTCTAGAGGATCCAAGTTCATCTACAATAATTCTTCTACAAGAGAGCAACACACAACAATTGAAAACCAAAGGAAACGATGCAAAATGAATATTGATGCATTCATTTATTCATAGTTTACATACCCGAAATTGGAGAGTACTTGACAATCCCAAAAATTTTGACTCGGAAAAAACTCGGGAAATACTCGGCAAATGTGTGTGGATATTTATGTATGTGTATACTCAGGACTACACTATGCACACATACATATCTATAAACATACATAGGATGCCAAGTTTGCATGCATATACACACATAAACATTCCAAGTTTGTGGGTTTTTTGTGAGCTACTGGCGGTTACTCGATAATTTGACGGGAGAAAATCCATTTGTATATTGCCTGTGAGTAAAAGCAACAATTACTCGACATGCAAATTTTTTGGAGATCACTCGACTACTCGGAGAGAGTAATCGGAGAGTATGTAATCTATGCATTTATTGATTTACAAATGAAAAATACAAAGAGATATACAACGACATTTACCAAGTATAGACAATGGGAAAAGAAATCTCATGAACACTTAAACTAGAAATAGGAAAATTACCTTCTAATAAAGACTACTTAATAATTAGAGATAATGTGTGAATTTAATTCCACACCAACAACTTCCTCTTCAGAGGTTTGAGCTAATTTAATCATGGTTTATGATAACATTATAAATTTAATTCATAATGTATGGCTTAGGGTTCTTTGTGTTGGTGCACAAAGTTGTTGGTTGCCAAATCCTTGAAGTCAAGCCATTCACTAAGCATTAGGGGTGTCAAACCTATATCAACATACCTCTAACCTATGATCAGATAGGGCAATAATGGACCTATTTTTGAGAGTGAGTATTCTCTCCTTCGCTTTGGGTTTTGCTAGACTCAAGGGAGGGTTCCCTAGAGGTATCCTTAATAGAATTAACCACAACTCAAGATGAACAAATTGAAAGTGTTGTAGTAGTACCTAGTGTATGCTCAGTCTCAAAGGCTGTCACTAGACCAAAGACTAATCTACATATAAGACCTCTTATTAGATTGATAAGCACATAATTCCACAACTACAAGATGTGGGTATGTAGAACATGATTCTCCTAGATAAAAAATCTTAAGGCTCACTATAGATGTTTTCCTTAGTTGAAATATTGAATCATGAGGTGCATACAAACTAACTTCCTACTCCTAATCTACTGGTGTAAGATGTTTTCAGTTTAAGCATATGGTGGATCATTATTTTTAGGACCGGTGCCTAATCCATTGGGTTATAAAGTTGCAATATACCACGAGAGACAACATATTGAAATCACAAAAGAATATGAGTTGTGCATAAACATACACCACAAATATGATATCAAACCATTGAATATACTTAATAATCCATCCCTAAATTGCAAAAATCCATATGTAGTAAGGAAAAGACTGTTACAAAACTTGTAACAAATTAGAATATTGTCTCACTCATCAAATTATTATTACATTCATACCAACACATGTGTCAAGAGAGAACCTAAGCATAAAATTCCTCTAAAGATCTACAAATGGTGTCGTGGAGATATTCAATGACTAATATCATTTACAATACAATGACCTTATGATTTACAAAAGATGTTTCTCTAATGGTGATTGGACCCTAGAAGCTTCCTCGACACTTGTAGCTGCATGGAGAGTAGAAATGATTGATCATTGTTCTAGAAAACAAATTGATATTTATAGTGATTTCTTTAGTCACTCGATCACTTGCGAGAGTTTGACTGAGAATTGGACATGGCTACTAGGTAAGATAAGTTCAATCCCACAAAATCTACAAGATGGACTATTTAGGTTAAGCATGAGGACCATTAGCATCTAGAACTCAACAATTGCATTAATGGTGCCATGATTACCCTCATCCTCCATCATTGAAATTGTATGTGGATTTTCCCCCTTAAGATAAACAATGATCTTTAGGTGGGAAAATCTAATTTGGTAGTTGCAAGAGTCAAATTGTGCATTAATAGTGTTCTAGGAGGATTTGGGGAGAGGAGGAAGCGATATGGAAGAATTATAGAAGTTTGAAGCAAAATAGGATGTGTGAAATGGACATGCGGTGTTTTAGATCAGGTTCAGAGGTTGGAACTAGATATGAGTGCAAGATGTTCGAGTTAAACATAGGATGTGTGGAAATCAGTTAGAACTCCACATGAGAAAAAAGGAGTGGAAAAGGGCTATGGAAAACTTTGTAGGATTTTGATGCGGAAGTGGACTATAGGAATTGGATATTTGGAATGAAGTTTGGAAGTCCATTAGAAATCCACAAGAAAAGCTTAGGGAGAAAATATGGAAAGGGCAAGGGGAACTATAGGTTATGAATGTTTGGAGGTGGGCAAAAGTTCCACAAGGGGAACGAGAGAAGGTGTGGGAAAAGTTTGTGGAAGTGGATATGGGGGAAAGGAGGAAATTTGGATCCACTTGGAAAGTCTGCAAAGGGGAAAAAGTTGGAGGTGAACAAGAGTTTGTGGGAAAGGGAGGGAAGTCTAGATGTTTGGTGGAATCTCATAAGAGGATGAAATGAAAGAAAATGGAAGGAGGAAGAGGACATGATAATCCTTGTGGGGATGTTATGCAGGAAAGGAGCTTGGAACAAAATACTAGACATGTAGGAAATGTCTAGTAGTTCATGGAAATTTTGCAACTTCACATAAACAACCAAAAACACTTAGGACTAAGAATTTCTTGGATCCTTGCAACTTCACATAAACAACCAAAAACACTTAGGACTAAGAATTTCTTGGATCCTTGCAACTTCATTTGGAACCTTGGGCAAACTTATTGGCGATTCTAAAGCTCTTAGAAACCTCGTCAAAATTTTGGGGAGTTCACGAACTCACAAAGTCGCAAACTTGTCAATGTTGAAGCTTGATTGTTCTTTGTTGGCTCTTCTAACTTGGAGCAAACTTTGTTAGCATTTTTTGTGGTTAGTGAACCTTGAAAACCTCCAACACCTTGCTTGTTGGCACATCAATGATTTTGTGAACTTGCAAACTCGTTGTCACTTGGGTTGTCAACAGCTTGAGCAAGTTAGCAAGCCTTTGGAAACCTCTAACACATTTCTTGTTGGCACGTTGAGAAGTTAGCAAACCTATGAAAAGGTTGACACAACTCCACACTTAGTAACTTTTTGGATCTCTGCCCACTTCTAGCAATTGAGGGGAAAATGGGGGATGATGAAGAACGACACTTGGGCAATTTTGACCAAGGGTAACCCATTTGAAGATGCCTCAAATAGATTATATATGATGGATACATACAAGGCCAATTGCAAAGGAGGACTAGGACTTAGGCAAATTTTGGTACTGCAATGTTGAGCACCATCACTTTGTATATGGAGTATAGTGATTGCTTTATCCTAGGGTAGTGCTTTGGACAATGAAATGTAATATGAGGACCATCCACAAAATCAGACCCCTTGACTATAAGAATCATATTTAAAGTGCTCAAAAGTTGCCATTTAGACGATAACCATTGGCAACAAATTAAATGTTTTTGATTAACTACCAACAAGACAAGAAGTAATTAATACATAGTTACGTACATAGTAATAAAACATAACAGTTGCAAATTAAGAGAATGACATTGGCATAGAGGTAGCAAGGCATTTCATGATCCCATTTGTCAT
>CM021101.1:379424069-379658206 GCA_007115665.2 Sequoiadendron giganteum
GTATCTTTGTGTGTTCATTGTCTTATGTGTTGCAATTCTTTTAAGTGCTTTCATTATTCAATCTGATCTAAGAAACACTAACATGGTATCAAAGCGGGTGTGAAAAAGATCGTGATCAGATTTAGTTTGCAACACTCACCTTATTCTTTTTCAGTCTATCTTCTAAATTTCTCAAGATGGTGAACGGTCTGAAAATCGAGGATAGACTCGAAGGGATTTCGAACTACACATCATGGAGGTTCAGAATCATGCTCACTTTGGAAGAGAATGATTTAGCTGAGTTCGTGAAAACAAAAGTTCCTGAACCTGAGGAGGAAGCAGAGAAGTTGCAGTGGAGGAAGAAAGATACTAGGGAAAAGAAAGTGTTGGTTGATTCCGTCAAAGATCATATTGTCCCGATTGTCTTCAAGTTGGATACTGCAAGGGAGATGTTCAAAACATTGGAAGAGATGTACAAAATCAACAACACCAGTCGTGCCCTAATCTTGAAGCAACAACAACTTCACATTAAGATGGCAGAAGAAGAGTTTGTCATCACCTACTTCATGAAGATTTCCGAATTGAGAGATCAACTCTCTACCATTGGTCATATTGTTGATGACAAGGATTTGACTATGATTGCTCTCAATGGTCTTCCGCTTTCATGGGAGTCGTTTATTCAAGGAATCAGTGCAAGATCTAAACTTCCCAAGTTTGATTGATTGAGGATTGACTGCATTCAAGAGGAGTCGAGACTAACGGCAAGGGGCATTGGTCAAAGTTCAAAGAATGAAGATTTACATGTTCTCGCCTCTCATTCATCGAAGAAAGGAAAAGTTTGGAAGAAAGGATTCTTTAAAAGGAATCAAGATAATGGGTCAGATGGTGCTCCTGCATTCAAGAAGAAATGGGACCTCTCTCGTGTTCAATGCTTTAAATGTGACAAATTTGGTCACTATGCGAAGGAATGTCCTACCAGGCCTAATCAACATGCTTCATTTGCGGATGTGATTGAGATCTCTCCCCAAAATGATTCTAGTGAATTTCTACTCTAGTCATGGGCCTATGTTCAAGCTGTGAAGGTTGTGTACTAAGCGCAAGAGCAACATATCATACGGTGTCCACCCTTCACAATATTTAAGAGATAAGTATTCGTTGCTTTTGATTGTATTTACTATTCTAGGGTAAAATTCAATTTGTTGAGTTATGCAATTGTGACATTATTTACTTAGTATTATGTGTGACTAGTAAATAGTGATCACTGTAATAAGATTCTTTAGATTTATTCATTGCAAGTAGGATCATGCCAATTTGTGAAGTTTGTCTTTTATTTTGCTGAGATTAGCTCTTCTGTGAAATTGAAAGAAAGACATGTCATGATTAATGAATTAATTATCTATTACTTAGGAGATTTTTGAAATCCATGAGATAAGTATTGCATGGTTGAATAATGTTCATGAATTGTTTTTTTTCATTGAGATAACCTGAGCATCAAGCAATCTCGAAGTCTTACCGAATGAAGGAATGATCAAGCTTGGAGTCATAGCTTGCAATCATTGGACTACATTGATGGCTGGAGATATCTCTTGAAGTCAAAGTATCTTTCAGGTCGTCATTGTGTTCAAACTGTGAAGGGTACGGATTGATCTGAGCTCAAGTACAACGTATCACACTATGTCCAGCATTTGGACCTATCAGAATAGTTAAAAAGATAAGTATTCTTTGGTTGCTGAGTTATATCATTTTTTGGATCTTGTAATTAAGAGAGATAGTAGATTCTCTTGAATTGTGTTGTGTTCACTAGCATAAGATCTTTGGAAAAATTTCATTCATGATATAACTTGTACGATTCTAAATCTTGATATTTCTTTGGATAATTATGGACTGTTAGTAATCTCTATCTAAAATGCTTCCTGGACAGGTTTAGGGGGAAGAAGATGATAAGAGATTACTTAGTGATGAAAAGCTTGAGGCATCTTGTGAAGAAGTCATGTCAACCAAAGAAATGATCAAGAGGGAGTAAACACTAGAGGGACTGAGTTGGTGGCTAGAGGGAGTACATCTCCAGAAGTCTTCTTTGCAATCTCTGAAGCCAGGATCGAGAGGGAGTCTCAGTATCAGTGTTCCTTTGTTTAATGAGTTCTTCTTTGAGAGAAGTTCGAGGTGAAATCCCTTGATAATGCAATTCTCTGTTGAGAGAGAGTTGAGGTGCAAGCCCTTGATAATGCAATTCTCTGTTGAGAGAGAGTTGAGGTGTAAGCCCTTGATAATGCAATTCTCTATTTGAGAGAGATTTGAGGTGAAAGCCCTTGTTTCCACCCTCTGGGAGAAGCTATGGTGGATGTCATGTGTGTGACTCCATGACAGCATCACGTGAGGGAATCCGTGATGATTTTATTTATACCATCTATGGAAGTAGCCATAATGGTTAATATCACATTGAGGTGATATTCTATTTTATTTTCATTCTAATATGATGTGTCCTGTGCAGATGGAAGTTCATCCCTAGCTGAGAGGGAGTGTTGATGTTATAGTAGCTACGGTCTGCACTTCATCACACGAATTCCAAGAAGAAAAGATAAATTAAATGCATAGCCTCTCGGCTATTTAATTTATACCAAACAATAAGTGTAAATGCTAAAGGGCCGACCCTTCTTGGTTCACATATTTTAGTCTTGGCTTGAGCCGACTTTATGTATTTATTATTTATTTTGTATGTGGGCCGACCTATGTTGAAGAGGCGCCACACTTGTATAAATACAAGGTCTCATTTGTCATTGCATCATCCAATCACTCAAGCAAGTTCTCATTTCCTTAAGAGCAGAATTCGCACCATATAGCAGCAGTCCAATTTCAAGGAAGAAGATATTCATTTGTATCTAGTGCATCTAGGAGAGGTGCGACTTTGTTGTATCCATTGCTGGCCATTGTTGGGCCTGAGTTGTAAGCAAATTTCTGCCATTGTTCTATATTGTAGAAGAGATTCATTGCTGGGTTTTTCTCCCTCAAGAGGAGGGTTTTCCTAGGGTATCTTTGTGTGTTCATTGTCTTATGTGTTGCAATTCTTTTAAGTGCTTTCATTATTCAATCTGATCTAAGAAACACTAACAATCCCAAAACTTCTTGGGAACACTCTTGTTCTCCAACATACACCGGTCCATCTCCATAATAGTATGGTTCCTTCTCATAACTACTCCATTATGTTGTGGAGTGTAGGGTGTTGTGTATTGACATTTTATACCATTTTTAGCACAAAAGTCTTTGTATTCATTTGAACAAAATTCTCCCCCATCATCAAATCTAAGAGTTATGATGTTACATCCTCACTCTTTCTCTACTAATGACTTGAACTTTTGAAATTCCTTAAACATATATGATTTTGACTTAAAGAAAAATACCCACATTTTCCTACTAAAATCATCAACAAACAAGAGAAAATACGTGGCACCAATGACCAATGTTGTATTCATTGGTCCATAAACATCTCCATGAACCATCTGTAGGGCTCTCAAGGCTCTCCAAGCCTATCCATCTAACAAAGGAGTTCTATGTTGCTTCCTTGCTTGGCAAGCTTCGCAAACACCAGATATTTGTTGTTGAATATCAAGAAGGCCTTCTACGAAACTCTTTCGAAATAATTGAAGAAGATAAGATAAGTTGAGGTGCCCATACTATTGATGCCATAGTGTAATGATAGTAGATGTACTCTTGGCTGCTAATGCATGCTCTTGAACCTCTCTAGTATCAACAAACCGAATCAAACCATGATCTTTTATGTTGACTGCAATAGTCTTCTTTGATTCCTTGTCAACTATATAGCAATTATGTTTGCTAAAAGTGACATCCAAGTTGGGGAGAATGGCACATAATTTGACTCAGAGAGCAAATTGAGCTCCATTCCTATTTCATAGTACACATTGAGAAAACTAATATTTTTCCTTGTAGAAGTGATTTGCACATTCCCTTTTCCAACAACTGTGTACTCACCACCACTGAAGCTCATTGAATGTAAGCAAGCTGTGTACTCCATGAACCAATCTTTCCTATGGGTGAAATGTTGAGATGCTCCAAAATCAATGTACCATGCAAAAGACTTTGATTGATTTGCTGGTCATTTGGTCATGAAAGCATAGAAGGATGACTCCTCCTGCTCAGAATGCTCTACGACATGAGCCTTTTGTGGAGGTCCTCCCTAGTTGGATTTCTATTTAGCTAACCCCTTTCTATAGTGCTTTTTCATATGACCAAGTTTACCACAATAATGATGTGATATTTTTCAGATTCTTTGAAGTATCTTCATTATTCCCTTGACCTCTCTTTTGAGGCCACTTGCCTTTGCCCTTGTCCTTGGTTGCAAAGGCCTGTTCCACACTCGGTGCATTATTGCTGCTATGGAATTGCTTCTTCCATATTTTCTATTGCAAAAGCTTGTTGCACAAATCTTCGAACTTCAAGTCAATAGTTATAG
Organism: Sequoiadendron giganteum; assembly: GCA_007115665.2. Lineage (NCBI taxonomy): Eukaryota > Viridiplantae > Streptophyta > Pinopsida > Cupressales > Cupressaceae > Sequoiadendron > Sequoiadendron giganteum. The sequence goes on from CM021101.1 coordinate 379,428,517, forward strand.
ATGTGATGTTGAGTGTCTCAATGAAATGTTCGTATGCCCATGGTAAGCTTTTTAGCATTATAACCACCATATCTTCTTCCATCTTGTGACCTATGGCTTCCAATTGATGGAGAATGCCTTTGATCTACATCAAATGATCCTTCAAAGACATCTTCTTGTCCATCATGATTGAGAACAACATATTCTTCAAGAAGAAGGCCCTGCCTTTATTTGATCTTTTGTGTAGATCTCAGAGGTGCTTCCAAATTGCCGCGGAGGTTTTTCCTATTTGAACCTCCCAAAGCATTTCATTTGTTATTGATAATTTGATCAATATGACGGTTTCTCAATCATGCTCATCAAACTTGTTTAGGTCTTTACTTGCAACCATCAGCCAAGCGTCCATACTGAGGATGATCTTATCGAGGCATCTATACTCAAAGATCATGAGCATGTGTTGTTTCCAAGTGGTAATTTTTTCCAAAAAAATGTTGGCTGCCTTCCAACATGATGTTGGGTAATGAAGCCATCCCTCTTGCAATGTAGAATTACGAAAAAAAAACCCTCTGCTATTAGTTTCAAAATTTTCCAAGTCAAACCACAATCAACACCTTACAACCTGTCTAAAAATTGTAAGAAAAAATCTGCAAATCTTGTGCCCTAGCTACGGGTCTAAAACTACTCAAAAAATTGAAATTTTTGTGATGAAAAATTTCATTGGTGACAAAAACTCTAGTCGGTGCCAAAAAACCCACAATTTTGTTAAAAAATTGCCAAAAATGATCACAAAATACTTTAGAAACCCTTGGCTCATAGAAAAACGTCAAAAATCCCATGATTTTATAAAAGGTCGTCAAAAAATTGTAGAAAAAAATGGCTGTCACTTTTCTAAACAAATCTGTTGAGTAGGTCAAAAAATCATGCCAAAAGCCCACAGTTATTGAAAAAGAGTCGTCAAAACATGTGCAGAAAAAACCTAGCCGTCTGATTTCTTCTAGTCGTGACCTTCAATCACTTTCCCATGTGATTTTAGAGCAAAAAAATGGCATGATTTTTCTCCAAAAAAGTTGAGGGATTTTAAAAAAAGGTCACATTTAAAAAAATATATATATATATATATATATATATAGTTGGGGTTTTCAGTAGTCAAATCCATTGTGAATATTAGACTCATGGTTTTCGAAAAAAATGCCCAAAACAATTTTGTACAATTTCGTATGTGGCATCTTTTGGCTCATTCTGCATCACACTAGCGATTCGTTAATCCATCACTGCCAACAACAATCTTTGAGATGTTTCACTATCATGTATCTTGAGGCTTTACCTAAGCTTTGATACCATATTATGAAAAATATCAAACACAAAATGATTACCAAGATATTCGATATTAAAACAAAGGAGCAAAAGTCTCCTTAAATAAGAGATACAAAATATCTATTTGTAAAGGATAAGATCGACAACTAATAATGCAAAGGATAAGAACTTAACTGAAAAAATAAAAGAATATTCCTAAAATCTATCCTAATGACTTAATTGACCATTAGAAACTAAATATTACAACATAACGATAATATGGTTGAGTTTAATTTTGATTGGGCGTTTAGAGGAAAGCTTGGATCAGCTAGAGGGGATGTAATGTCCCCTTATTAGAGACATAAAATGCACAAATTAAAATTTTAATTTTAAAGATTTTTTGATAAAAGAGTAATGAAAGATTAGTGGAATGAGATAAATGAAATGCATTATTATCAACTAGAGCATAACTAACATAATCTGATATGACTTATTACTCTTGATCGGAATAGATTTTTCCTTCATCTCTCTTGCCTAGACTCATTGGAGGAGGGACGAACTTACAGTGCCGAGGGCGCGTGACCAGTCTCCAAGTGGATTCCCTCAAGGTTATCACCCATCTCGGGACATCCATCATGGGACCGAATTTACCCGCCTTTCCCTCCACTACCATTCTCTCCCGGTGAGCATTAGCGAAAGAGATTTTTGGCCCGAAGTCTATTATTTAAGGAAAAGTTGTAAAGCTCAATGAGACACAATAATTGCTGTAAGCAATATAATTGTGGCTAAATAACATCCATTTATTTCTATATGTGAAATTCACTTATGCTGTAGGGATGAACTCAATATAAAGACACATACATCTATTGATTGCAGCGTGTCATTTAATCACTCTATGCATTCACTTATCCTATTGAATTCACAAATCATCACAGATTAGAACATTCACCGATATGGATTCCGATATGAGTTAGGCATTACACTGTAACCTACTGTCACTGGAATTTGATTATATACCTTAATGGTATATCAGTTGTTTGAGGGTACTTACCTCCTGTTCGGCGCCTATAATGTCTTTCCACAACTTCTCTGTAGAAGATAATCCTCCTGTCTGCCGCGTATGGCTCCCTGTCTGTGTTCGATGGTATATCAAAATGCAGGAGAAAATATAACAAGATTCAAGTCTATAGAGCATTCATCATATTTTGAACTCGTTTCAAGGCCTTCCTTATGCATTTGACTTAATGTTCACCTCCCAGTCTTCTAGTTCACAACTTTAAAGGTCCGGTCTGTTACAGGAGTATGCGTCTACTGACTTCTTCCATTCTCTTTGACTTTACTCCTTTATATCCGCGATGGCCATGAGACAAATCTACTTCAAGAGTAGCATCTTTAGAAGTGAATGAATGCCTTCATTAAAATCTCGTTGCCTTCTACAATACAGGCGTCTTCCTGAATTTGACTTATTTGTGGTATTACGTAATACCTATCAATACCATTCTTTTCCTTACACAAAGTAATAGGAATTGCTCTAATGGATTCCGCCCAAAAGTCAATATTGAATTGCTTATTAATAGGTGTCGGTCCACCCCCCTTTAGTGCTACCCACGTCAAATGGTGTGGCCATGATATTCAGTAAGCTAAGGATGGGTAACGTCCAATTGATATGGCGTTCACTAACCCGACACTGTGTGAGGATGGTAAAGCCTGTAGGCGCTACATCAATATCTTCTTAAGCTCCACCAGTACTTGTATCCCTGAATGGTTTGGAGGGCTTGCCTTATATCTACGTTTGGAAGATTGTGACCTTTTGCCTCAGTCGCGACTCTGTGATGGAAATGTCGCTTGGCTTAATACTTCGGTGATGATTCTCTTTGTGTTTAAATAATACTCGTTTTTACTAAGATGCATCGTTGGATTTTTTTTTTTTAGTATAATATTTAAATATTTTGTTTTATATTATACTATGATTATCGCTGAGGGTATAACCAAAATATCTTATTTATATATTTATTTAGGATGTTACATTTGCTAATTTTGACAATTATAATATTATTATTATGATGATTATAATTGTGATGTAGTTGATTGTTAGCTAATATTTATATTTTGGTAATTGTATAATTATCTTTAATATTGATAATATAATAATAATTATAATTATGATGTTGTCTCTGACAATCGTAATTATAATGATATCAAATGTTTAAGATTATATATTTTGTTATTTTTAATGTCACGATTTCGGGGACATGACGATTTTGGGGACATGTCAAATGATATCAAATCTATCCTAATGACTTAATTGACCATTACAAACTAAATATTACAACATTACTTTAATATGGTTGAGTTTAATTTTGATTGGGCGTCTAGAGGAAAGCTTGGATCAGCTAGAGGGGATACTGTTTTAAGAGATTGTCAAGGGGAATGGATCGATGCTACAGCTGAAAATTGGGAAGCCTTTAAAAAGAATATTGCTGAAGCAAGAGCCCCTTTGGGGATTGCAATTAGCTGAGAAGGTTAGCATTAAAAAGTTTCAAATGGGAGATTCTATGACAATTATTCTGACCCGTAGAAATAAGAAATCAAAGTCTTGGCATATAAACTGTTTAATAAAAAATGTTATTGTTGATTCAGGGAAGGAGATAGATTAATGGACATATAGGCTGTTCAATGAATTGAGGATAGGTGGATTGAGTAGGGTCAGTGTGATCGAAGAAAACAATTGTTACATTGTTAATGGTGGATACAATGATGGATGAATTACTTGGAAAGAAAATTCAGTTATTGTGGAGGATTTGTTGGCAGATCTTCACTGCCAGTAGCTGGCAATCAGCTATTAGGAGTTGCACTTTTGAATTTGATTACATTTTTCAATCAGGCTGTCAGTTGCCTTTAAGGCTCTTTAGGTTAGGAATCCTTTCCTCTTCTTTTATCTAGCCAAAAATATTTAGCTATAGTAAGGAAGAAAGATATTACATCAATGTCTGCAAGTAAACAGAATAGGTCAATGTCAATGAGAGCCTGAAAGTACAATTAGTTGTGAATAAAAAATACAAGGGTAAAAGACCTTATAGGTCATGAATTGGTATGAAACACACACACAAATAAAAGGTGAATAAAGCAAGAGGGAACAGACAGAGAAATTTGTATTTGTTAGCCTCTGTTATCAGTTCTGTAGTCGAAGTCCTGTTTGACAATTAAAACATTTGGCAATCTATCTTGTGTCTGAATAGGATTACACTTTTTATTTGAAATTAGTCAAAGACATAGGCTTTAGAGGAAGCAACTTGTTTCTGTTAGAGCTGATAGGTACCTCTACAGGGGCCAAGATCACCTGCAATAATTCTTCTACAAGAGAGAGCAGCACACAAAAGCTGAAAACCAGAGGAAAAGATGCAAAATGAATATTGGCACATTCATTCATTGATTCACAAATGAGAAATACAAAGAGATATACAACCGTATTTGCCAAGAATAGACAAAATGGGAAAAGAAATCTCATGACAAATGTCACATGATTCACAAACTAAAAATAGGAAAATAACTTCCTAATTAAGACTCCCTAACAAACTTAAGTTAATGTGTGAAAATAATTTCACACCTACCCCCCTTAAGTGCAACTTAGGGAAGCTAAACACACAAGTTAAAAAGGAAAGATGGGTATCAAGAACTAGTTTTGATCAGGCATGCATTTACAAACAAAGATTTCTCATAATATGAGTAGAGAAGAAAAAACTAGTGGGAAAAAATCTCTCTGTGAAAGAGAGAAAACAAGTATGTACAAGTGATGGGTCTGAAACAACCAAGTCCTTCACAAAAACATAATGAATACCCCCCATAGGAGAGTAGATGAAAGAGATTTTGAATCCCCTCCAAGAAGTAGATTTCTTGTACCAATGATGAGTGCTTGAAGATAGAAAACAATCCACGGATTGCAAACAATATCTCTCCCCTTTGGAAGAAATACATCCTCGAATGATTGTAGAAGCCATTCCCATAATTTGGATGATTAGGGAACCAGCATTGAAATAGCTACCTCTAAATGCAACTCTAGTGCCCTCATGTTGGAAAAAGATGTCTCCTCCAAAAAGGGAACTAAATGCCTAATTAGAGAAGTGGAACCATGAGAGAGTGAAATCTGAATCACATTTGAAGATGCAAAAGATTGGATGACATTACTGTCATCAAAGAGAAAACACAAATCCTCCAATGTATCCCCCAAATATTATAAATGATAATCCACAAACAAAGATGAAATGTCTGATAAATAGGAATCCAAATAAGGTGGATTTGGAAGACTGAAAGTGTCCTATTGCAAAGAATGTTTGGAAGCTCTCAAAGAAGCAACATTGAACTTTGGAGTAGCAACAGATGATTATGGAGTGGAGATCTCAATGCATGTCATCTAACTACATTGCTCATCCCTAAATGAAGTGTCCACACAAGATGTTTGAGTGTAAACCTTATATGTATTTGCAAATGCTAAATTAGAAGAATTTGGCAAATGGATGGCATTTTCTATGCAAAATTGTCTCTTTTCATAAATTGCATAAAGAAGTTTTAGATCGTCAAATTCCTTTTGCATGCATTCATCTATTGTATGATTTTTCTTTCCATAGTAATCACATTTTACTTTCCATGGATTAGGAGACATGATTACAACTAGTAAAATATAAATGTAGAATCAATGAGCTGAAATGAAGCCTATCCAGAAAGATTGAACTTCTCTAGGTGTTAAATATTTAAGTTTATCAACCAAAATGTGTAATATTGACATATTGAATAAAAGATACCTAGGGCTGAATCTGAAAAAGTACATAGATGGTTGTGAAGAGCTTGTCAATATTTTTCCAATGCTCATTTTGTTTGCGAAAAACAAATATTTTGGGTGAAATAAATAAGCTTGGAATCCAAAAGGAGTGATTTGGACTTCAAACAACAATAAAATTGACCAACAACAAATTTGGGCAAATAACTAGCACCACTAGAAAGTGCATAGAACTAGCTTTTCAACACCTATAAATTTATAAAATTTTGACTTTATATGCCCATGATATGCCCTTTGGAACAAAAGTGTTCCTTTAGGCAATAAAAAGAAGCTGAAAACACTATTCATGGGCAAAAAAACACTATTCAAGGATGGAAACACTATTCACTATCAAAGAACATTGTTCATGTTGGAAAAACTATTCACAAGGTTGTACGACCTTAAAAAGTATTCCAAAAGCTTTTGAGTCCAAGTTTGATGTGCTTTATATGGATCCACAAGTTTTGACATCTTTTGAGCCAACGTTGAGGTCCTTGTTGCACTAGGATGCACCATATAAAACTTCGTGTCTAAAACTCTCAAAATAAGAGAAGAAACTTATAGATTTGGATCTTTGATACCATGTTATAGCTGATAGTAGTTCTAGAGGATCCAAGTTCATCTACAATAATTCTTCTACAAGAGAGCAACACACAACAATTGAAAACCAAAGGAAACGATGCAAAATGAATATTGATGCATTCATTTATTCATAGTTTACATACCCGAAATTGGAGAGTACTTGACAATCCCAAAAATTTTGACTCGGAAAAAACTCGGGAAATACTCGGCAAATGTGTGTGGATATTTATGTATGTGTATACTCAGGACTACACTATGCACACATACATATCTATAAACATACATAGGATGCCAAGTTTGCATGCATATACACACATAAACATTCCAAGTTTGTGGGTTTTTTGTGAGCTACTGGCGGTTACTCGATAATTTGACGGGAGAAAATCCATTTGTATATTGCCTGTGAGTAAAAGCAACAATTACTCGACATGCAAATTTTTTGGAGATCACTCGACTACTCGGAGAGAGTAATCGGAGAGTATGTAATCTATGCATTTATTGATTTACAAATGAAAAATACAAAGAGATATACAACGACATTTACCAAGTATAGACAATGGGAAAAGAAATCTCATGAACACTTAAACTAGAAATAGGAAAATTACCTTCTAATAAAGACTACTTAATAATTAGAGATAATGTGTGAATTTAATTCCACACCAACAACTTCCTCTTCAGAGGTTTGAGCTAATTTAATCATGGTTTATGATAACATTATAAATTTAATTCATAATGTATGGCTTAGGGTTCTTTGTGTTGGTGCACAAAGTTGTTGGTTGCCAAATCCTTGAAGTCAAGCCATTCACTAAGCATTAGGGGTGTCAAACCTATATCAACATACCTCTAACCTATGATCAGATAGGGCAATAATGGACCTATTTTTGAGAGTGAGTATTCTCTCCTTCGCTTTGGGTTTTGCTAGACTCAAGGGAGGGTTCCCTAGAGGTATCCTTAATAGAATTAACCACAACTCAAGATGAACAAATTGAAAGTGTTGTAGTAGTACCTAGTGTATGCTCAGTCTCAAAGGCTGTCACTAGACCAAAGACTAATCTACATATAAGACCTCTTATTAGATTGATAAGCACATAATTCCACAACTACAAGATGTGGGTATGTAGAACATGATTCTCCTAGATAAAAAATCTTAAGGCTCACTATAGATGTTTTCCTTAGTTGAAATATTGAATCATGAGGTGCATACAAACTAACTTCCTACTCCTAATCTACTGGTGTAAGATGTTTTCAGTTTAAGCATATGGTGGATCATTATTTTTAGGACCGGTGCCTAATCCATTGGGTTATAAAGTTGCAATATACCACGAGAGACAACATATTGAAATCACAAAAGAATATGAGTTGTGCATAAACATACACCACAAATATGATATCAAACCATTGAATATACTTAATAATCCATCCCTAAATTGCAAAAATCCATATGTAGTAAGGAAAAGACTGTTACAAAACTTGTAACAAATTAGAATATTGTCTCACTCATCAAATTATTATTACATTCATACCAACACATGTGTCAAGAGAGAACCTAAGCATAAAATTCCTCTAAAGATCTACAAATGGTGTCGTGGAGATATTCAATGACTAATATCATTTACAATACAATGACCTTATGATTTACAAAAGATGTTTCTCTAATGGTGATTGGACCCTAGAAGCTTCCTCGACACTTGTAGCTGCATGGAGAGTAGAAATGATTGATCATTGTTCTAGAAAACAAATTGATATTTATAGTGATTTCTTTAGTCACTCGATCACTTGCGAGAGTTTGACTGAGAATTGGACATGGCTACTAGGTAAGATAAGTTCAATCCCACAAAATCTACAAGATGGACTATTTAGGTTAAGCATGAGGACCATTAGCATCTAGAACTCAACAATTGCATTAATGGTGCCATGATTACCCTCATCCTCCATCATTGAAATTGTATGTGGATTTTCCCCCTTAAGATAAACAATGATCTTTAGGTGGGAAAATCTAATTTGGTAGTTGCAAGAGTCAAATTGTGCATTAATAGTGTTCTAGGAGGATTTGGGGAGAGGAGGAAGCGATATGGAAGAATTATAGAAGTTTGAAGCAAAATAGGATGTGTGAAATGGACATGCGGTGTTTTAGATCAGGTTCAGAGGTTGGAACTAGATATGAGTGCAAGATGTTCGAGTTAAACATAGGATGTGTGGAAATCAGTTAGAACTCCACATGAGAAAAAAGGAGTGGAAAAGGGCTATGGAAAACTTTGTAGGATTTTGATGCGGAAGTGGACTATAGGAATTGGATATTTGGAATGAAGTTTGGAAGTCCATTAGAAATCCACAAGAAAAGCTTAGGGAGAAAATATGGAAAGGGCAAGGGGAACTATAGGTTATGAATGTTTGGAGGTGGGCAAAAGTTCCACAAGGGGAACGAGAGAAGGTGTGGGAAAAGTTTGTGGAAGTGGATATGGGGGAAAGGAGGAAATTTGGATCCACTTGGAAAGTCTGCAAAGGGGAAAAAGTTGGAGGTGAACAAGAGTTTGTGGGAAAGGGAGGGAAGTCTAGATGTTTGGTGGAATCTCATAAGAGGATGAAATGAAAGAAAATGGAAGGAGGAAGAGGACATGATAATCCTTGTGGGGATGTTATGCAGGAAAGGAGCTTGGAACAAAATACTAGACATGTAGGAAATGTCTAGTAGTTCATGGAAATTTTGCAACTTCACATAAACAACCAAAAACACTTAGGACTAAGAATTTCTTGGATCCTTGCAACTTCACATAAACAACCAAAAACACTTAGGACTAAGAATTTCTTGGATCCTTGCAACTTCATTTGGAACCTTGGGCAAACTTATTGGCGATTCTAAAGCTCTTAGAAACCTCGTCAAAATTTTGGGGAGTTCACGAACTCACAAAGTCGCAAACTTGTCAATGTTGAAGCTTGATTGTTCTTTGTTGGCTCTTCTAACTTGGAGCAAACTTTGTTAGCATTTTTTGTGGTTAGTGAACCTTGAAAACCTCCAACACCTTGCTTGTTGGCACATCAATGATTTTGTGAACTTGCAAACTCGTTGTCACTTGGGTTGTCAACAGCTTGAGCAAGTTAGCAAGCCTTTGGAAACCTCTAACACATTTCTTGTTGGCACGTTGAGAAGTTAGCAAACCTATGAAAAGGTTGACACAACTCCACACTTAGTAACTTTTTGGATCTCTGCCCACTTCTAGCAATTGAGGGGAAAATGGGGGATGATGAAGAACGACACTTGGGCAATTTTGACCAAGGGTAACCCATTTGAAGATGCCTCAAATAGATTATATATGATGGATACATACAAGGCCAATTGCAAAGGAGGACTAGGACTTAGGCAAATTTTGGTACTGCAATGTTGAGCACCATCACTTTGTATATGGAGTATAGTGATTGCTTTATCCTAGGGTAGTGCTTTGGACAATGAAATGTAATATGAGGACCATCCACAAAATCAGACCCCTTGACTATAAGAATCATATTTAAAGTGCTCAAAAGTTGCCATTTAGACGATAACCATTGGCAACAAATTAAATGTTTTTGATTAACTACCAACAAGACAAGAAGTAATTAATACATAGTTACGTACATAGTAATAAAACATAACAGTTGCAAATTAAGAGAATGACATTGGCATAGAGGTAGCAAGGCATTTCATGATCCCATTTGTCATTAATGATCTATCATAATGCCATGTACTTCTCCCTATTGTTTTGCATTGCGATCTTGATAGCCTCCTTGGCTCTATCCATGGCCTCATAGAAATAGCCCATGGGGGATTTTCCCCCATCAACTAGTCTCAAAACTCTAACTAAAGGCCCTAAAATTTGCACAAACTATTGTGCAGCTAACCAAAAACTCATAAAAAACATAGTTGTTGATGACCTTGCCATCGAAATGACTAGCAAAGCTAGTCCCACTCCACTCAATACAAACTTCCCCCTAGAAGTTTGTCCCTTATGCACAAAAGGTTTAGAATGCAAGGAAGTGGGTGTCAAATCTTGTCAGGAATGACTGAAGATGTTCCTTATCATTTGGGACTGTGCACATCATACTTAACACCCTTGTGTAATTGTAAATAATTTTGTAAGGGTTTGGCTCCTCATTGTTACAAATTTAACCCATGGAAATTTACCAATACTTTCTAGGATTAAATCAAGACAATGTGTAGCATATGGGTTGCAAACAACATAGGATACTTATCCATCAAAATTCTTCCACAAGGCACATACCTTACAGCATTGGTTGTAAAAGGCTAGACCCCAAAATTTGGCCCTACCTCAACTTCTATGTTACCAGATGTAGTGAAAAGTGCACTCATTGATTTGATCCTATTTCACACATCCGCAAATTTCAAGAAAATTGTGCTAATCTTGGATTCCACAAGGAAATTGATGAGAGTCTAGGTTCTCATATCTATGCATCCATCCATAGTTTACATACTTTCTGATTACTCTTCGAGTAGCCGAGTAATCTCCAAAAAATTTGCATGCCGAGTAATTTCTGCTTTTACTCGCGAGCAGTATGCAGATGGATTTTCTCTCTTCAAATTATCAAGTAATCGCTAGTAGCTCACAAAAAACCCACAAACTTGTCATGTTTGTGTGTGTATAAATATGTCTGTGTGTATATGCATGCAAACTTGGCATCTTGTGTATGTTTATAGATATGTATGTGTGCAAAGTACTATCCTGAGTATACACATACATAAATATCCACACACATTTGGCGAGTATTTGCTGAGTTTTTCCTGAGTCAAAAGTTTTGGGCTTGTCGAGTACTCTCCGATTCCAAGTATGTAAACTATGTATCCATCTACCATGATAGTGTAGCCTATCTTAGTCCACTCCTTGACATGTTTCACAAGGATATTGCTCACGTCTTTTATTGCATCTCTTAACATATCATTCCTCATATGAGAGGTGTTTGAACCCAAGGCCTACAATTGCAATTGTGTCCATCATTGCTTGCTAGTATGAAGAATCAAGACTTAGCAACATTGAATGGAAATCTAGAATAGAATCATAATTTAGTAAGGGCCTTTTTGGTTTGGTCACAAACATTAGTTTCCACCTTGTACTCTATAAAGATGGTTGCACTCCAAGTGTAGTATGAGATGCAAAGAAGTCATTAATGTTACCACCCCTTGTGTTAGGTCCCATTGATGTACAAGGTTTAGATGAATTTAGAATAAATTGTTGTGATTGTGATGACATGCCATTTAAAGAATCAACTCTAGCCTTAGAAGATGTTGATCCAATTGTTGCCCTTTCCTTCTTTGTTTTACTTTGTGGTTAAGATCAAGAGCCATCAAAACATGATAGATGACATATGTAGGGAACTATTTGCAAAGCTTAACATCATGGCTTGACACCTTTTCCAAATGGTATTTAAAGCGATAAATGATCCCATAGCTTTCAAGACCATAAAAATTGCATATGACTTTGTGGTAGGTCCATGCAAAATCCTTTTCTTGCAACATGATCACCTAAAATATGCTAAATAAAGAAAAACAAGCCATTAGGGTTAAGTTTGGAATCTAGCACATCTTTTAAAAAATTCCCTAAAACTAACCGTAGTCTTAGTACATAATAGTTAAGAAAAAAATGGTTGCTTGTAACCTCTTTGGTTTCAATAAATAGCTAATCAATTAGCTACAACATCTTTGTCCCTCTCCTATAGTTTCTTAGGAAGTATTTCCATGGCTTTTGTAACACAATAAGGAGTCTTAATACTATTGTTGTCAGCAGGGGAACTAATAAAATGGATTCAAGTATCGAAAAAAAAATAAGAAACCAATTTTGAGCTTCTTCAGGCACTATAGTAGTGTCCTGCAACATGTTGCAAGACATTTTCCATGGCTACAAGAATGTAAGAGGCATAATAGAAATTGTTAATAAATGTCCATAATGGGTTTAAGGTTTAACTTTAGGGTTTGAATGTAATTAACAAAACCTAGAAAGTTTAAAACAAATTTTAAGGCCTAGTGTTAAGGTTTAATTTTATAAACCCTCACCATAGGGTTTGAAATTAACTAAAAATAAAAAAACCCTTAGGGCATTGTTGGATGTTGGTGAATATATGTGTCCTAATTGGCCAAATTCATTCCAATGCAACTCAGTTATATTCTCAAGCAACGTTGCTTTGTCAAACAATGGATTTTCTCTAAAATAATTGAAAACAAGATGGTAAAAATGAGCCACAAAATGAAGAAATGTGTAATGTCCCCTTCTCGAGCATGATCTTTTCTGTTGACCGTTGGCCTATTCTGGAGATCTGTAGGCTACTCGAAAGATGAAATTAGGGTTTCGTGTTTTGAGGGTTGCCATTGCTCGTGAATTGATGATTGGATGGCGGAGTCTTTCTGGGTTTTCAGAGAGCTTCGTAGTGATGTGTTTTTCTTGACATTCCAAGCACCTTCAGGAATTTACTATTTTTAGTAAATTCTATTTTTGGCAGTGGTCCTGTCATTCTCGGCATAGTTGACTTTCCTCTTCAGTCGACTCAATTGGTTTGTTCAATTTTGGCCTTGGGATGCATTTTGGAGAGATAAGTTCATTTCTTTAAATCAATGTTATATTTTAATGTTATGATACCCCCTTGGCCTAGTCTCATAACTTAATGTTGTGTTAAAAGGTGGTCTTTAAGGGGTGGCGCCTTATGGAGATAATATTATATTTATTAAAGTCAAAATTGAGACTTTAAGTGGAACGCATATATTGAAGAGATGAATTTAAATAAAAGGTCAAACAAAGCTTGAGGAAAAAGGACGCCATTCTTGGAGGGAAAAGGATTAGGGTTTCTAGAAGCTTCCGGCGAGGTCTTCACAAATTATAAAAGGAGGTCTGGGCTCTTCTTTTTGTCATCTTATGTCTAGAGTATTGTTATGTTGCCGGAATGGCTCTGGGATTGCTTCGAGGAATGAATGCCTCCTAGCCTTGGCTCGACTTCATGCTTGAGAGATAGCATCTAGTGGAGAACTTAGTTAGTTTGTGAGAGAATTTGTAGTGAGGTTTGCTTGTTGCATTATTTGCTTGTAGTTCTGATTTTCAGCATTTGATATCAGATTCTGGAGCTGCTGTTTAAGTGTAGTTGCATGTCGTTTTCATTCACAAGTCAAATAATACAAAAAGAATCGTTCTGGGTATTGAGTATTTCCTTTTGTCTATGCTGGGCGCCCCTTTGTGTCAATTTGCAGATTTTATTATGAAGAACTTTATTTTAAATAAGAAATTCGCCCTTCTTGCCAGGCCGCCCCTCTTTGAAGTGCATTGGGAAGCATGCTAAATAAATACGTGGGTTTAAGTGTGGTCTTTGGTATGCAGCTTGGTCGCCTTTGGCATAGGAGTTCATTGCATCAGATTTGAGGTCATTTGGTTGAGAGATGAGTGAGATATGAGCATTTTGGTAGGATTCTATGTTGTTGGTTATGTCTGTCAAGTTGCTGGTCAGTCTTATCAGTTTGCATAATCTCAGTCGTTTGAGTTGGGTTTGGGTGGGAAGTCATTGAGATCTTTGGGGAGACTATTTACTTATTATAGCACCATTAGTCTTTCATTATTCTACGATTCTTGACAGGCAATATCTAAATATTGTAAGCTGAACAGTAGTACTGTCAGCAATCTTGCTTCTTCATTTTATATCTTATCTTAATATTTAGCATCTCCGTCATATGGTAGCTCCAACTCCATCATGGTTTGGAAAGCACATTCTTGACGTTGAGTTATTTCAGCATAATAGTTGGTAGGGATCCTCTGACCACATGCTCGTCATTCTCCGACGCATTCTTGGTTAGAGTTCTTTATATCAGCATTGTATTAAGACCCTTTGACCATATGCTCGTTGTCCTCCGGCGCATTCTTGGTCAAAGTTCCTTTATCAAGTTTTGATTTGAGATCCTCTGACCATATGTTCACACCTTGCCCAACTCGGGATCCTGGTGTACATTCTTGGGTAGAGTTGAATTCCGCATCGTTTGGTTTAGTGCTAACCCTAACGATTGTGTATTGCTTAACTTGTTGTAATTGAAAAAGTAAAAAAATTGGCTCGGTATATTTCAAAATGCAAATTTTATAAGGTAGATGGGCACCAATATTTGGCAATTAAATCAGGCTTTCTTGGGGATTACTCAGTACCTCTTAAAATGCATCCATTCTCAAAATAATTGGAAATTCAATTTAAATCAGATCTCTAAACCTCACAAGTTTTAATTACTCGCAAGTAATCTTGATTTATTTGAGACCATCACTACTATTTCTAATTATCCATTTCACTCATAGGAGGCCCTTGACCCCGGTCCAATTCAAACTTGGCTGAAATTTTAGGTTGATTGGGCCAAAGATTTAACCAAGGTTTTTTAATTTGTGGGTTCATCTCCGACAAAGCTGGTTGAACCCAAAATGAATTTTGGAGAACTCAAAATGAACCTTTGAACCTAAATACAAACCTAGCTACTTAGCTACTATAGTTAGACTATGCTTTCTACAAGCACATGTATTGCTTATGTTAATGATGCAATGATTGTCCTATCCCTTTTTTTCGAACTAAGGAGGTAATAAATTTTTTAATTTAAGTTGCCCAAAAACTAACTATAATTTTATAAAAGGCAACTTATGTTTTATCATTTAAAATAAAAGAACCTAAAAGTGATTTATAAACTGTTTCTAAAAGAGGGCTTAAGATGTTATCAAAAGTGTAGCTAGGACAAGGGGGCAAATTGAAATATTAAATTAAAAATAAACATAATTTTTGTTAGTGTTTTGTAGTGGCGAGAGGTATTTCCTAAGAATAATTTATTTAAGGCAAGTCAGCCTTTCTATTATAAAACAAATATTATATTGTCGAGGTCGGCTCAAGAGGAGAGCTCGTCTATGTCTTGTATATATTGGAGATGGAGTCTCCACTTTATTCAATCAATTCGTTCCTTCTCAATTCAGTTGCCTATCACTTAAGGAGCAAATTCACACTCAAAGAGCAGATTCACACTGAAGGAGCAGATTCGAATTCAAGAAGAAGAGTTTATATTCTTGGTGATTAAGAATTTCACACTATCTTCAAGTGCTGGTCTATTGTATTATATTTGGCCTTTCTAGGGCCTGATTTAGTGTGCTATTTTTGCACTATTATCTGATTTATAAGAGAATAATTTGTTGCTGGGTTTTTTCCCAAGATAAATTGCTGTGTTGTCTACTTTGTTGTTTCTTTTGCTTATTGTTCATTTCTGATCTGTAAATTAACATGGTATCAGAGTGGGTTCAGGAATATTTGATCAGATTTGACTAAGCATTTTTTCATTGAATATCATTCCCATTCATAGTAGATCTGAAGCAAACTTTAGATGCAGATCTAAAGTGAATATTTGAGCAAATTGAAGGCGAATTATTGCAGACCTAAGGGCGGAAGAATTTACTATATGCTCAGACGTGTTGGAGTCGGGTTATTCTCTTTGATTCAATGCTTTTTGAAGAATAATTTCCCTTCTAGCAATGACTTTGAAAAGTTTTTTTTTAATTCACTGTTGGATGAGGCGACACAACTTTGGTTGTCATTTTTTATTCACTTGGTGAAGTCGTGTAAATTATATGAGACGACTTTTTATTGAGCATGTGCGGGCTTCATAATATTTTGTCAATGCTAATACTTCAGCGATGGCTTCTTTCAGATTGGTCCTTGGTCTTCAGGGCAGCTAATTTTTTTGAATGATTTTAAAAATATGTCAGTGCATACATTTTATGAAGGGACTCAAACGTTTCTGAAGTTGTTTTTATTTTCCTGGCGGCTACATTATTCCTAATGGCTTCTGGGTTTGTTTGGAGTGTCGACTGTATTTAGTGCGACTTTGTAGCGATTTTCTTTTATTGGAGACGTCTTTAGACTTTTAATTGTTAAGGTCGACTTTTGAGCATACACATGGAGAAAATAAAGGAGACAATTTTGTAAGTAAGACGTTGAGGCTTATGAAGTTTGAATATCTGGCAGTGTATGTCGATGCCTTAATTTGTGAAGTTATGGGCGACTATTTTAAACCACATTCAAGTCAAGTCGTGATCTTTGTCAGTGACGTTTCTGTGTTTATTATCATCAGACTTCTTTTGAGATGACTACAAGCTGTAGAGAAGACATGATGGCAATTCTATTGAAGTTTCTTTGATATTGATATATGTATTCCTATGTAACGACTTCTTTATGAGAAATGTTTTCTCTGTCTGAAGCTTACTCAGTTGTGGTATTTTGAATAAAGTTGTGTTTTTCCTTTTGGCTCAAATGGAAGGCTTGCTGTTTTATGTTTCTAGCATTGTAGACTCTTGATGGTGTGAGTCTTTGTCAAGCACGTATTGAAGAGTTTTTTTTTTCCTGCTGACTTCTATTATGATATTGTGTGTGTCAGTTCCTTAATTAAGGTGATTTAGAATGCTTTTGATCATACGTTAGTGCTCTTGAAGTTACTTTGTAACTGTAAGAATATGGTGGACTTTAGTGTTGTGTCTGCTCATGCTTGAGAAACGTGAGAGAAAGGAAAGTCATTTTCTGTGGAAAAAGCTGTATTTGCAATTTATAGTTTTGGAGTTTATGATTTGATTATAAGAATTCTCAGTTTGTAGTGAACATGCTACTAAGTCCAGGCTGTTGTGTGAATCTAGAAAATGTTGGAGCATATTACAAGAGGTGCTAAAAGCCTGGTCTTGAATTTGTGTTCAGCTTGAGGTAGTTTTCAGTTTGAGTGTTGAGTAATTGATCTTGAAGGTACCAGGCAAAGGTTGCAGTGGGCAAGACAGTAAAATTGAAAAGCCATTTGCTAATGGAAGGGTTGGGCTTGGATTTGTTTCTGAAGAAAACACTGTGATGTTTAATCCTCATCATGGCTTAAGGATCAACTTTGGTGGTAGACATATTGGAACAATTTCCTAACCAATTTTCCCCATATATGCATTTTTTGGATGCGATTGGGAGGGCGAAAATATTGTAATGGAGCGACTATCACAGGTCTCATAAAGAAATCATGATTTTCCGAATAGGATCGATTCTCCCTCAGTCAACACTATATTGGCAGAGCACATAAGCATGGAATAATCTCTTTATAGGTGTTGGATTATTTGAAGATATATTGAAGACTTCATTATTTGAGGTGACGATTCTTGGAGATTATTGGTGAAGTATTGCTTATTCATTGAAGACTACTATTGCAGCAAACAACTGGTTGAATAGTTTGATATTACTGCATCATTGAATGCCTTGCTTGAAATAAGCCGAGATGTCTCCTTTGAAGAGGAGGTAGCCTTCAGGTGACCTAAAGGATATTACATGGAGATAGTCAGTGAGGAGCAGGAGGCTCCGATGGATATGGATTCATCCCTCTATTACACTCTTGCCATTCAAAGGGAGTTAGATTCCGAGAATTCAAGGCACAAGTTGAGATCATGTCCAGGAAGAGGATTAAGGTTCTGAAATCAAGATTAAAATATGGCAAGGTCAGAAATGGTGCTGAGGAAAGCAATCCAGCTCCAAAGGGAGTCACAACATCATTAAGATTTGTTGTAATGTATATTTCTCTGAGATGGAGAAATATACAGAGGTAGAGAATACAACGTATGTGTTTTGCTTTGAGGCTAGAGGTAGAAACTGCCTTATGGTAATGCCTTCACAGAGACCAATGAGGAGAATATAAGGTACAAAACCATATGTATATATATTTTCTACTAGAATGAGGAGAAATATAAGGTAAATATACATAAGCAAATATGTTTCTGTCTGTGGCAGAAGGAGAATATGAGGAGTGAAAAGCCAATATAGTCATATGTTTCTCCTCTTGGGAATGAGGAGAAATATAGGAGGATTTGGAAACCACATTATATAGAATCATCCTTTTGAGAATTTGGGTTGGCACCACAATTGGTGTAGCCGACCATGGATATCATGTTCATGAGAGACTCCATGTAATGAGAAATGTTTGAGAGCTCCTCCTAAGCTAAGAGGAGTGTAGTTAGCTGAGAAATTATGCTTGGTGGTAGAGTCTGATATAGTCAGTAGGAAGTGGCCTTGAGTGGTTGTAGGTCATAAGTCATCCAGACTTTAGATTAATATAATAATACATGTATATATGTACATATACATTAAATATTGCTAGTTATTCTTATTCAGAAGTAATTAAGATTTATAATGAAGGATGCTGACAGTTGATGCACTCAACCATCTTGACATCACTATATATACTTGAGTCATGTAGTAGAGAAACAGTTCCTACTATGCTATATATTAAAGGACATTATGAGTCTCAGTGCCTGAATCTTTATAAGATAAAAGAAATATATCTATATTCTATGTGATTGCCATGTAGGTGTGTATTATATAAATAAATGTATTTTTTACTCTTTCGTTTACTTTGTACATCATTGTACCCGTAGTGAGTAAACAAAGTGTTGTGTTTTGTAGCGGCGGGAGGTATTTCCTAAGACTAATTTATTTAAGGCAAGTCGGCCTTTTTATTATAAAACAAATATTATATTGTCTAGGTTGGCTCAAGAGGAGAGCTCGCCTATGTCTTGTATATATTGGAGATGGAGTCTCCACTTTATTCAATCAATTCATTCCTTCTCAATTCGGTTGCCTATCACTTAAGGAGCAGATTCACACTCAAGGAGCAGATTCGAATTCAAGAAGAAGAGTTTATATTCTTGGTGACTAAGAATTTTGCACTATCTTCAAGTGCTGGTCTATTGTATGATATTCGGCCTTTCTAGGGCTTGATTCAGTGTGCTATATCTGCACTATTATCTGATTTATAAGAGAATAATTTGCTGCTTGGTTTTTTTCCCTTGTGAAGGGTTTTCCCAGGATAAATTGCTGTGTTGTCTACTCTGTTGTTTCTTTTGCTTATTGTTCATTTCTGATCTGTAGATTAACAATTTCTAGCGACTTCTGAAGGAGGGATAAAAGTAGCAAACAAGTGATTATAGGAGGAGTTGGGCTTGAGGAATATCATCTATTGTATTGTTGCCAAAACCTCTTTTTCAAAGATTAAGCACTTGGTGTTCATCTTTTGGCTAGAGGATGGAATCTCTCATGGTATCGAAATTACAGGAGGGAAACCCTCTTGGTTTTTGGATTGGATTTGGGAACGAAAACCCTCATATTCAGTAGAGGTGATTCCACCTAGGTATTGCATATGTGCGGAAAGGTTATTTTTGGAGCATATTGAAGATTTCAGATGTTATGCCAAAGATTGAACAATTTTCAGATTTTAGTGGTTTGTGGATTTTCTAGATTTCTAGTTTGGTATTTTATAGTGAATCAGTAAACTTTTTAATTTATATTATGTTTGTTTAGGGAGACCTTGGAATATTATTATTCTCTTGTTATTTCAGTGGCAAATATTATTAATAAATTAATAGGCTGACTGTACCAATTCAAGCGTGGCCATACTGCATTATTTTTGGAAAAGGGTGATTCTGGTTTAAATTGCATAATACTATTTGATTGTTGAATATTTAAAAGGGATCGTAATTACTGAAGGGTGATCAAAATATTTAAACTGCAAAAATTTTCTGCTTTAACTTGCCGTACAGTATGGAGACAAGGTCTGACATTTATTTCATTTGGTCTCCTGCTCCTCGTTCCTAATTGCAACATCTTATTATTATTAAAATTTCAATGTTTGTTGTGAGCATGGTGGTATTTACCAAGGAGCCATACATATGAAAAAGGTGATCACAAGACCAGAAGTTTTGGATATTTGAAGGCCAGCCACATATATTTGATTAATATTTATTAATGTTTGAAGGTCTGGTAAATGGTAGACAAAGTTTGACATTTTATCACTCCTAGCCAATTCTTTGCCTTTTCCACTATAAGCCGATTTAACCTGTATGAGGGATCGCTTATTATGATGGGTAGCAGCTATTCTGCCAAGTCAAATCGGTGACATAGCATTGCATTAAGGCATGCTGTAGAGTAATGGATGTCTGATGCAGTAGATTTGGAGTCTTTGTGATAGGCGCTATACATTTATTTAAGGAGGACTGCCATAAGGTGCAGCATGATACCTGAAAGTTGAAGGGTTGACTCAATGAATAAAGGTGCTAAATAATATGCAAGCTGCTTAGTAGGCATCACACCATTATGTATATGGTTGTTGTATTTCCTTGGCATTTGTATGCATTGACTTGGTGATTATATCAGCTGGGAATGATTCCAGTTTGCTACATTTTTCTTCTATGCTGCTGTTGACCTCATAAGGCCATAAGGAACTCACTATGTTGTATATTTGCTCCAGTTGACCTCAAAATTTACATGTTCTATGTAAATGATTTTTTTTTTTCCATCGTAGGCAAGAGAAACTCTAGCTCATTAGATAATAGGTTGTGATAAAGGTTTAAAAAAATTCAGTTTACCAATTTTATTTTTTAAAATTTTATATGATTCTTTTCCTGTGTTTTTTATTATTCAAGGTTGCAGACGGTTTTGAAATTTTATGACCTATTTTAATTGTTTTGTTAGCATTTTTTCATGATATCCTTTGATTCTTGGGCATGCTGTATGATATTTATGGACAAACATATTTTGCCCTTCTCTCTTGTGAGCTAGGTAATTGCTCATGGTGTTTGGCCTTGTCTATCTCTTGTTGATAATTTTTTTCCGTTCTTCCAAATCTAAGGACTGCAGTTTGCATGTAACCTTAGAAAATATTTTAAGAATTTTACAATCAAAATGATGTTTTAGTTGTAGGAGGTGATTAGCTTTGGCAGGTCTTGGGGCATATTTAGATGTAAATGTTATATTCATTTTAGTATCATGATCTTTTAAACCTAGCAGGAGATGATTGTGCAAGTTAAATTTTGTTATAGGTTACATAAAAATGAATACATATTTGGGTTGTTTAATTTAGGATTACAATGTTAAAAATCCACATATGAAGATTTCATTTTCTTGGCAATTTCTCCTGTAAAATTGCTATGTTCATAGTTTATTCATTTGTTAGTTTTCTGTATGATTAATATTCAAAATCATCATAAACTTATGTATTTGACAATTCTTTTTGTAGGTTGTCATGATTGATGAGCGAATAGAGGAGGATCTCTTTTCAATGCTTGACATGGAAACTGATTCAATGTATGTTTCTGCCTGTCTTCTCTTTTGTATATGTAGACAAGGGAGGGGCTATGAGTGTATGCATGTGTATAGCTGTTGACTTGTCTACCTTTTCAGTATCAATATGACTATGTATGCATCCAGGCCTATACATGTGGTCTTGACTACCTTTCTAGTATCATTATAAATGATATACCAACATTATGAAATAAATGATACCTAGGATATATTCTTGGAATGCAAAATTGAGTTATTAAGGAATGGCATAGCATATTGCATTGTTTATAGGCTAAGTTACCGGTTTGGTTTTGGGTTCGGGTTTGGGCTCAAGGGTCCGGTTCGTGGGTTTGGGAATTTTTTTTTTTTTTGGGGTTGGGTTCGTTAATACAAAAACATATAAAAATCAGAAATATATACATATTTGCATTAGTAATTAAGTTCAAAATACACCACCATATTAATAGTCAAATAACATAGCAAAAATACACCACCACTTTCATAGTCAAATATTAAAATATTAGTGATACTCAAATGTCGTGATATAAAATTATAAATTAAAGTTCAAACATTAAAATGTCAAGTGTTTACAATCAGCCATTATTGGTCATTGATCAATCTGAATCATATGGGTCATCAAGAAAAGCATTATCAGCATTGTAGGAGACCAGGTGTCTCTCAACCCTGACTTCTGACAAGAAGTCAGGGTTTTGTTTGTTTTTGGGTATTTTATGATTTTTTTGTAGTTTTTGCAGCAAAATAGAATGGTGCGATTTTGAAATAAAGTGCTATTAAATTCATAATAAATTCAAATATGATATCTAGTGCATCAAATGACTTCCAGGAGAATGGCGAATGGATTTATTTCATTGTTGGACAATAACAATGCTGAATCGAAGTCATGCATACAAAAAGGCAAGCAATTATTATTTTAAAGAACCTGATATGCTTGCAGCCGCTTGAAGAAGCCCTTAGAATGTACGGCTTTCTCTGGATAATGATTTCTCCCACTCGAAAATGCCTTGAATAGACTCTCCTTGCTTGGGCGTCCAAATTGGTAGTGAATGGAAGCTGAAAGATAGGCATTTGGTATCCAAGGAGAAAAGACGTCCTTTCTGAAGAATAATCGATCCAAAACCTCGATGAAAATCTTCACAATAAGCTCTATAATGACCTTTGAATGAAGCCACTCAACTGACAAGCTTCAACTGGTATCTCATAGTCTCAGTATGTCTGATTCTGAAGAGGGAACGTTCTCCAAAATCCAATGTCTGTAGAAACCCTTGTTTCACAAACCCCAATGCTCTCAGAGAGAATAAAAGACAAATTAGAATAATCATGAATGAATTCGATTTGTCTTTGGTGAAATATATACCCCTTCTCAACAATTCGACCCCTTCTCAAAAATCAATTAAAATGCATATAATAATATAAATTCGCCCCTCTTTGACTTAGGCATTTTAATCAATAAATGGCGTTCAAATCAAATGAGTAATAAATACTCATTCAATAATAATATTTCACCTTTATTATAAAGTATTAAATACTTTATAATTTGCCATTTAATAAATACTTTAATATTTCATTAAAGTGACTTTATATTATAAAGTCAAATTAATATTCTTTTAATAATTATCAAATGCTCCAATAATCACTGTTTGCTCATCAAATCATCAAATTGGGTCGAAATTGAGCTGACCAACTGAACTAGGTGCCCTGCCAGAAATAGTAACCCCTATCTGCCTGACTTACTCTAAATAGTAAGTATCTGAAGAACACTCTGTAAGAGTTTGTCAAGGCCCAAACCTAAATCAATTGATGGAGTAAGGTTCCCAAATGTAGGATAGTTGCCTCAAGCGACCCTCTAAACATATTTGTCAGCCTACGAGGATCTGAATGATAGGCTAACCCCTGAATCAACTATACTGCCTAGGAAGGGGACATTACAGTCCGCCCTCCCTGAAAGTGATTGTCCACAAACAATCTCAACTCTGGACGCTGCAAAATCTCTTCTGACTGTATGCCACGCCTCTCAACCAAACGTGCATCTATAAAGTTGTGTGTTGCACCTGTATCAAGAAGAGTTATAACTTTTTGACGAGCTAGGAGCCCACGTAGCCTAAAGGAGCCATCTCTCTGAAGACTAGTCAAGTGTGCCTCCTATAGTTTCTTTCCACCATCATTTTCACTGTCATTTTCAGACCTTTCATCATCGGAATGCTCAGAATCAGCTTGCTGGTCTGACAGATCAGATTGCTCTTCACCCTCATAAAACCACTCCATCTGGTTACTTTTGGCTTTAGGACGAAGAGGGCACACATGTTTTTCATCATAAGGTGCCTTGCACCAAAAACACAACTTTTTCTTGCATAAATCGTTCAATGTTTCTTTGTCAAATGGTGCATTTCGTTTCCTAGGATCAGGTGGATCCCTCTTCCTGTCAAAGGGTCTATCTCTGTCAAATGATCTGTTCGGCCTTGAGTTAGGTGTGGATATTGAAGAGAACTTGCTGCGAGGTGCTGCAAGCTCCATACTGCGTGCCTTCCTCATCGCCTCTTGAAGGGTGGGAGGATCAAATGCCTTGACCCAACCTCTCATCGGCTCATATAATCCCTCAATAAATAGAATGACAAGTCTTCTCTTCGAAATACCTATTACCATGACTGCAACCCTCTGGAACTCACCAATGTAGGCATCCAAACTACCTGTCTGCCTGAGCTGTGCTAGCTCTCTAAAGTAAAGTTCTGGATCCTTCTTATCAAAGCGTTCTATGAGCCTGTTCGTGAACTCCTGGTAAGTAGTGACCTGGTGATGACCCAACGTGTACATGCCATGATGCCACCAATCATGCGCCAATCCATCAAGATGTAGTGTGGCAAATTTAATGGCCTCGTCCTCGTGCATAGGTCTCAAAGATAGGTAATTGTCTAACTTTTGTACCCAAGACCTCGCTGAACTCTTATCCGAGCCATCAAAATAAGGCAAGACAATCTTGCTCACTGCATGCTGAAGATCCCTATTCACCTGTGGTGGTGGTTGGTACTCAGGAGCTCTGCGCTCAAATCTACCTCCACCCCTGGGTTTATGTACATCCATGAACTCATGAAATGACAATGACTGTCTAATCTCAGGAGCCAAAGTCGAGTACTCTCCAAAGAGTTTGGTCACGTCTGCCACTGACGTACCATGCTGTGGCTGAAACTCTGGCTGGTGACCTTGCTGTTCTGCCTCCGGAGTCGGTGGTGCCTCCCTAGTAATAAAGGTAGGTTGTCTAGGCCTACGCTCATGAATAACAGGTGACGGTTGTGGCCGTACAAACATCTGTGGCTGGTCTACGCCTGCTGTCCCACTAGACTGTCCTATCTGAATGCAGTGCTGGTGAGGCGGAGTATACTACCTCATTGTACCAATTAGCTGCGACATCATGTCTACTCCTGAATTCTGCCTCAGTCATTTTTGTATTTTCTTTTTCTTTCCCTGAATCCCTAGGAGTCTCAGTCGGAATCTCTCGATCTGCCATGAGTGTAGTCACATTGTTCTCACTACTACTAGAGCTAGATCTGTGTATACCGAGAATCCCTAATACTGTCTCACCTTTTGGAATAGGCGGACCTGTCCAATCCTCAACTCTGCTTGTTCCTCTACCCTTACTGTAGAATGTAATTTCTCTACTCATGAAAAAACATCGAAAAAGCACAAATTTATCTGAAAAAGCACAAAATGGCAAGAAAATTGTGCTTTGATACCACTGTAGGAGACCAGGTGTCTCTCAACCCTAACTTCTGACGAGAAAGCAATGTTTTGTTTGTTTTTGGGTATTTTATGATTTTTTTGTAGTTTTTGCAGCAAAATAGAATGGTGCGATTTTGAAATAAAGTGCTATTAAATTCATAATAAATTCAAATATGATATCTAGTGCATCAAATGACTTCTAGAAGAATGGCAAATGGATTTATTTCATCGTTGGACAATTACAATGTTGAATCGAAGTCATGCATACAAAAATGCAAGCAATCGTTATTTTAAAGAACCTGATATGCTTGCATCTGCTTGAAGAAGCCCTTAGAATGTACGGCTTTCTCTGGATAATGATTTCTCCCACTCGAAAATGCCTTGAATAGACTCTCCTTGCCTGGGCATCCAAACTATTGGTGAATGGAAGCTGAAAAGATAGGCGTTTGGTATCCAAGGAGAAAAGACATCCTTTCTGAAGAATAATCGATCTAAAACCCTGATGAAAATTGTCACAATAAGCTCTGTAATGACCTCTGAATGAAGCCACTCAACTGACAAGCTTCAACTGGTATCTCACAGTCTCAGTATGTCTGATTCTGAAGAGGGAACGTTCTCCAAAATCTAATGTCTGCAGAAACCCTTGTTTCACAAACCCCAATGCTCTCAGAGAGAATAAAAGACAAATTAGAATAATCATGAATGAATTCGATTTGTCTTTGGTGAAATATATACCCCTTCTCAACAATTCGACCCCTTCTCAAAAATAATTAAAATGCATTTAATAATATAAATTCGTCCCTCTTTGACTTAGGCATTTTAATCAATAAATGGCGTCCAAATCAAATGTGTAATAAATACTCATTTAATAATAATATTTCACCATTATTATAAAGTATTAAATATTTTATAATTTGCCATTTAATAAATACTTTAATATTTCATTAAAGTGACTTTATATTATAAAGTTAAATTAATAATCTTTTAATAATTATCAAATGCTCCAATAATCACTGTTTGCTCATCAAATCATCAAACTGGGTTGAAACTAAGCTGATCAGCTGAACTAGGTGCCCTGCCAGAAATAGTAACCCCTGTCTGTCTGACTTACTCTAAATAGTAAGTATCTGAAAACCACTCTGTAAGAGTTTGTCAAGGCCCAAACCTGAATCAACTGATGGAGTAAGGTTCCCAAACGCAGGATAGTTGCCTCAAGCGACCCTCTAAACACATCTGTCAGCCTACGAGGATCTGAATGATAGGCTAACCCTTGAATCAACTATACTGCTTAGGAAGGGGACATTACAAGCATCCATATTAGATGCTACATTTTGTGTAGAACCAAAAATAGCATCAGTGGCACTTGCACAAGCACTAGCACTAGCACTAGCACTAGCACTCTCACACTCATTAGCTGCCTCAGACTTAGTCATCATCAATATCAAGTGCAGCTAAGTGACTTGTGGAAGCATCCAAGTCAAGACGCTCTGGCTCAATATCCCACCTCCTTGAGTCTCCTTCTTTGTAGGAACTTTGTTTGCGTGTGAGTAGGCGCAAGTTTGAATGCACATGCACCAAGTCCTCTGCCTTTTTTTGAATGTAGCCTTTTGTGCTTTATTGAGTGGATGAAGGAGTATGTACTCCAATTTCTCTCAGAAGAAGATGAACTAGCAACCTATTAAGACCAAATTAAATAGTTAAGAGTTACAAATTTAACTAAATAAAATATAAATATAAATTAAAATTACAAAACATAAAAATTAAATTTAAAATATAAAAGAGTTTGACTATAAAGCTTACTTGGTATAAAAAATTTATTGCAAGAGGTTGGAGGTGCGTGCATTCTTGGCCATGGAAGGACCACCAACTATGAGCATCCACCTTGTACTTGTCTCGAAGAGCATCAAGACCACAATCACTGGAGCATGCAAAACCCATGAACTCAGCCCTCACTCGATCACGTTGGTCACGATCATTGAAGAGTCTACAAAGTGCTGCCTTGTACCCTTGAGTCACTTCAGCATCTCTATACGGAGCAACTCTTGATGAAACAAAAAGTATCTCAACACTATAATATTTGGGACTGAATGCAAAAGCGAGAAGATGCGACATAGAGGTATTTTGTTCCATCTAGCTACAATAATTTCATGTAGCTCTTTGAAGATTTTTTCTTCAAGATCTTCCTCTTTTGCATTGATGATGGTTTTCATCTTCTCAATCATTGAGTCGATACCATCATATACTTAACCCAAACAAGGTCTATCCATGTCAGTGTAACAAATCATGCTCAATATGGGCTCAGTGAAACTGACGAGATACTCAACACGATCCCACCAACTATCATCTAGGATCCTTTGCTTAACCTTATTTGCCCTTTCAGTGCTAGATTGCCTCCATATGGACCAATTAGGGTTGATGACCATATTACAGAGTGCCTCACAAACCTTCATAAGTCATCTCAACACAATTGTGTTGGAGGCAAAATGGGTCTCAACAACCTGTTTGAAAATAAAAATAAAAATAAATATACAATTTAAATTTTACAAAATCAAAATTTAAAAATATTGAGAATTAACTTACCCTCAACAACTCCAATTTTAAGAATTTCCTAAATATGCCTTGTATCATATGGTAGTTGGTGACAAACATTTGGATTTCTTTGGCCTCAACATACACCTGTTTGATCCACTCAATTTTGGCTCCAATTTTTTGTAGCATTAGATTGAGGGAGTGGACAACACAAGGTGTCCAAAAAATGTGTGAATGCTTCCCCTCAATCATTAATCCAACAGCCCTACAATTTTTTGCATTGTCGGTTACAACTTGCACAACATTTTGATGGCTCACTTCTTCAATAGCTTGACAAAGGATGTTAGCAATAAATGGACCATCCTTCATCCGTCCTTCACAATTGACTGCTCTTAAAAACATTGCCCCTTTAGGGGACACAACAATAACATTGATCAATGGGCGACTTTTTTTACATTTTTCCATCCATAAAAAATGATGGTCACCCTTGTTTCGATCCACAAATCCCTTATGGGATTCATAGATTCCGCTACATGTTTCACCTCTTTATCCAATAAGGTGCAATGCACCTTCTCAAAACCTGGGCCCTTATACCCCTTTGGAGGCTCATTAATAGACTTCACCATTTGTTGCCAATATGGTGAATGAACAATGTTGAATGCCAATCCATTAGCATAGATACATCTTGCTATGTCTTGATCAACAATCTCTCTTGCCTCATTCTGAAATGAAGTTTCCAACGGTCCCTTAGATCTTTTATTTGAAGAGGGCACAGTTTGCTCTTGAGGGATGGACATAAATGGATGGCTATTTGTAGGTGGAAAATAAGAAGGCGGTGTAGGGGGCTTCATCAATTGAGATCCTTTCTTTAAACTCAAAGGATGACTTGTTTTAAGATTGCTTGCTTTTTGGTCTGCTTTTTCTTGCTCAACAATATATTTCAACACTATATCATCTAGAATGCCATTGTTATCTTCACCTATGCCTAGTTCAAGGATCCTGCACAAGTGCCCTTTCACTCGACTATATGAGCTCAAATATCTAACATTGCATTGACTACAAATTCAAACATATCCTTTACCACTTGGAAGTGGTTGAACCATTTCTACATATTTCCAAAGGGGAGAGCTTGGGTTTGTTTTGAAATGAGATTGGTTTGAGCTTGAGGAGTTAGAACCGGTTGCCATTGTAATATGGAATTCCTAAGGCACAACATATTGAAATTTTGGTATTGATTCATTGAAATTGAAACTAAAAGACTTAATTAATTTCAATAAAATGAAAAAATTGAACGTGTTATAGACACTTAGAGGAATGAAAACAACACAAAAATTTAAAAACAAAACAAAAACTTAAAAACAAAACAAAAGAGTTCATTTGTTAAAAAAATATGTAGAAAATAATAATCAAAAAACTTTAAAAAACCTATCTCTTTTGAAGAAATCTTGCTCTATGATCTTCTTGGCAACGAACAGACACTTGCAAGTGCTTAGGAATAGCACAACAACCAACTTTGAACAATCAACGATCAGCCTTCAAGTCTATTCAAGCTTGTGCAAGCAAGAGAGACAGTTCAGCAATGGAGGCAAAAAAACTT
This sequence comes from Sequoiadendron giganteum, assembly GCA_007115665.2. Classification (NCBI taxonomy): domain Eukaryota; kingdom Viridiplantae; phylum Streptophyta; class Pinopsida; order Cupressales; family Cupressaceae; genus Sequoiadendron; species Sequoiadendron giganteum. Next base: position 379,458,144 of record CM021101.1, read on the forward strand.
GTTTTTCATTCACAAATTGTTAAATGAGCATGCTTTTACCTATTTGATGTGTTAGGGGGCAAATATTAGGGTTAGAAGAGATATTTTAGTCTTTAGAAGTCAACAAAAAAGTCAAAAAAATAAGAAAAAATGCAAAAAAGTAGTGGCCTGGGTGTGGAATGATGCGGGTTCCACCCAAGTTTGAACCGGTCTCGAAAAATTTGAACCCACAATCAGGGTTTCGAACCCTGATCGAACCCACAGACAAAAATTTGTACCCTAGCCATATTTGCTTCGAACCGGACCCGAATGATGAATTTTAACCAAACTGGGTGAAACCCTAGGCCTAATTTGAGCAAACCGGTAACTTAGTTTATAGGGAATTGACTTTGCTTGAAAAAAATTCAACACCCCTCTTCTTTAAAATGGCTGTGAATTTTTTAAATAAAATTGGAGTTGACAGTTGTATTTATACAGATAAATCTGTATTATAAGGCATTGCTTGAACTTTTCTAGTTTTCATGATTGTATTGATGCCCCAAGAATTAAGTTCAGTTTTGTATTTTGAGTTCTTTGTTACCATGCTTCTATGTGCGCTGTTTTGTTTAGAGTGGCTTCAAATAGCATTAGCATGCAGTGGCATTTTGATAATTTGTTTGCATTTATTCACATCTAAGGAGTTTTTACCACTTTTTCAGATGTCAGATAAATTGACTTGAAAATCATATTAATGTTTGTTAGTTACCATATGGGACAGTGGGACTGGTAACATCTAGAAATAATGGTATTGGAAGTGCCCAAAAGGGGCCAAATTTGTCCACAAAGAGAAAAATACAAAATACAATAAGCACAAAAATGGATAAAAAATTCTAAAAATCCCTAGTTGAAAGAATAGTTGCAATGGTGAAGAATACAATTAAGACAGATGTTGCAGCCTGTTTTGTGAAGAGGAGTTATTAACTGCGACTTCGATATAACTTCTGTAGCAACTTTGTATTAATGATTATTGCATGTGTTCAAGACTATAAGGTTATTTATTTTTCTTTGTTTTGATCATATTCTTTTATGAGTTTTTTGCAATTTTTGTGTGTAGCTATTACCATGCTGCAACAATATGTTTGTTTCTGACATATATGGATTTTCTTGCAGGATTGGGAAAATTGTTCGTGCAACCATTGATCGACTTCTTGATGCAGCATGCCCTTCGTTCCCTTCACGTTGGCTACAAATATGTCGCAATGTGGTACTTCACAATGACTTCTTAAACACTTGGAACTTTTAAGCTTGATCTTGCAGGTTCTTTTGAACCTACCCTTATTTGCAAATGAAAATTACTAAATGTGAGTTTTGAAAATTATTACTTATTTTGAATCATATACGGTGCCAGACTAACTATGTTTCAAGAGAAAAGGCAGAGGTGTTGCAAAACAAATAAATATTTAATTATAAATGTGAAGTGTGAAGAATATTGCATGAGTTTTTGAGAAGTGCATCTGGATGGAGGATATATGGGTATATATGTGTATGGTAAAGATTGATTGCATGCCAACTTGAATACAAAGTAACCAATCTCCATGAGCCTCAAGCTCATTGTTTTGGGTCAAATTATGGGTAAATTTCATTCCATCAATATTGCCATATTAGCACCAGCAACCATAATTATAATGCCTCACAAAACTTGTCAATTGCCCAGCTTTGATGGTTTCTTTCTTAAGCACTAAGGGTATGTAAGAACTGAGTTAGCACTGTGCACCGATCTCTTAAAAGTTTCACCATAAGGGAAAGTGTTATTACAGTATTATTCCTTTGATTAAATCTTTCCAATCATTTGCTTCTCAATTTTGCTTTTGGAGAATGCTTCAACATCAAGCAAATACGTGCAATACATTATCATTGTGGAAGAATATCCTCAACATGTTTACTTAGCTTTTCTCTGTGTAACTCAATCTAGTTTCTTCTTGATTTCTTCATTTTATGCATAACTGAAAAAGACTCTTCCTCTCATACTTTTATTTATTTTTATTGATTTAAGAAATGAGGTCATATGTACTTACATTGTATTTACTGTTTTGACATTATTTAGGTGCTTGCAACATCAACCAAAAAAAGTGCTGTTAATGGTTTTCTAGAATCAGAAAAAGGTCATAATAATGATTCCTTTGGAGAAGATGATGAGGGTATGATTGCGAGCTCTAAAAAGGCAGAAGGTTCAGAATCCATTCCCAGTCGTTTACACAAAGTTGATAAAGGTGATCAACTCCCACGATACAGGACTCGAGTATTTGCTGCAGAGTAAGTTTTTGCTACTATTTTATTTCTTTGTAGGATTTTAGTGACAGGATGTGATAAGTGAGAACCAGTTTTAAGTATTAAAACCCATCGCAAAGAGGGCTTATTTAACAAGAACTAAATATATTCTCATAATGAAAGATGAAGCAAGTGCAGAAAACAAATATATCTACCAAAGTAAACCATACTATCAAATGTATGAAGCAGCTTCTGAAAATTCTGAAGATAATGGAGTTGCTATTTTTCTGTTTTAGGGTAGCTCATCGAATTTTTGTTCTTGCTGTAATTATCTTTAAATTTATGTTTTTTACATTTGCTTCTTGCCAAAAGGGTTCAAGTATTCCTGTGTGTTTTCTTGTTATTACTTGTTATTTTTGGTAGTGGCCAAAAGGTTTGCTTATATTCTTTGATAGCAACACATGCTCTTTTGTTTCCTTGTCTCATTGCTGCACATAAAATAGAATATAACCTACTAATCTGGATCTGGTTTTATGCATCTTCATAAATCCTTTAGCCTACAGGCTACAAGAGCACATTTTTAATCAGCTTGGAAGTTTCATCTTTTTCAAATAGCTTTTTAAATGTCCCGGTGGCCAAGGCTGAATGTTTATTTATTGTTAGTCTGATTGTGCTCACTTCTGTCTGCAGTCATATATCTTCATTCTAGATTTGTTGACAAAATATTGTTTGTTTTTTTCTGTATCATTATAGCCTTCCTCAATGGCGTTTCACTTTGCTTCCAGTTTTGAAATTTTGTTTTATTTGACTTTCTTCTTTTTATATTTTACCAGTGTCACAAGGATGCATTCTTGGCGGTTGAATATGCAAAAATAGGGGCATTCCTGTATCAGATTTTTTAACCTGGGTATAAAGGTTTTGTGGTGCTGTCATTTTTACCTGCTCAGCTGTCTATCAGGCATGCATTAGATAGCACTTGCTCTTGTGAAGAATCATCCTACATGTTGCCTCTATATGGTCTAGCCTTAGCCATATCTAACTTGTCCAGGATACAATTTCTTAGAACACTGTTTGGCTCCTCTGTCTATCTAAAATGTTGCATGTCTTTGTAAACTTGTAAATTCTGTTGAGGGCTGCACTTCTTTGCCTTTATTGACAGGTTTCTGAATTACTTCCTTATGTGCCCTGAATGGCTGGTCAGTTGTCTTACTTTATTTAATGTTCCGTTAAATTCTCTTGGCATGCTCAGCATATAAACATCAATTGATGAACGTCAATCAAGTGTTTCATCTGGTAGTTTCCATACAATCACCTCTTCTGGTAGCTTCTGTTTGTAAGCATAATATTTTCTTCTTTCTTGTGTTATGATATAAAGTTAAACTACTTTTTCTCGATCATCATGTCTTTTATTGTGTAGCAGCAATTTATAGGTCTATCTATCTTCATTACATTCTGCAACTTTGTTATCTCCATTGAGTAATTGGAATTTGCTGATTATCTTCTTCGATTAACATTTTCTGATCAAATAGAGCATTTCCCTTTATATTTTGTTTGCTGATTGAGAAACCCTTGGCAGTCACCGTGCACAAAATATTCCTCTATGTGGTATTAAAATGATGTATGGTGGCATGTCTTGGATATGTTAAAGTAGTCGCTGATCTTAGTGATTGTTTTAGATTTGCCATTCGTTTTTGTGTGCCCTTCTAATGTACTGGTTCCATCTCTATTAAATTGAATCCATTATCTCATTGGGCATGATAGAGTCAAAGTTTAGAAGAATTAATGAAAGTGCAGTGATTAGTTTTATTAAGGATTTGTTGAATGAGTATGCAGAAATTGTTCCAAAAGATCTGGTGGAAGGATTGCTGCCAATCTGGAGAATCAGGCATGACATGGATTCAATTCCACAATTTAGTTTGCCAAACAAAGTTGCATATAAGTTGATACCCACAAAGAATGAAGATATGAGCAGGCAAGTTCCATTGTTGTTGGAGGGGTTGCTAAGATAAAGCTTGAGCCCATGTGCAGTTACAGTAGTTTTAGCACCAAAGAAAGGGGGAGAATGATGTATGTGCATAGATTTTAGAGCCATCAACAAGATAACAACCAAACATTGCCTTGAATTGATGACTTAATGGATTGTTTGACTGCAACAAAGTACTTCACAAACATTGATTTGAAGAGTGGGTATCACCAAATCAGAATTTGGCAAGGTGAAGAGTGGAAGACAACTTTCAAAACAAAAGGACTGCATTAATGTCTGGTTATGTGTTACAAACCCACAGATAATTTTTGCAGATTTGAATATTTTTAACCAAATCTTCTCTATGCTTTTTATGTTAACATTAATAACCCAGATTAACAATTGAGTCAGTGAGGAAAGATAAATTTCAAAACTTTTCCTATTATTAATTAAGTCTGGAAATACATCAAAATATGTTGCAACACAGTAGCAATAATACTGTAATCTACATTGCCTAAATCCACAACTAAAAATCATACAAACTTATTATAGCTGAATCTACAAACATGAAAGCTCATTTCTAATGTTTGAGTGAGAATGTCATACATAACTAAAGGGGTTTTGTCCTCTGATCCTTGAAACAAAGGGTTTTCGTCCTCTGATCTCTAGCAAATCAAAGGGTTTTCGTCCTCATATCTGATTGCTTGAATGCTAGTCCTCAGAACAATTTTTGGTAAGAGTTGTTTGTGTAGAATGCATAGCTTACTCCAAGTGAAGTCTTTTGGGCCCCTCATACCCTAGAGAAAGATGACAAATTCTGCATTAAATTCCATGATTTCTTGATTGGTACATTGCAGAGAACACCCATACCTACCAAGCATTGTTTTCCCTTGAATTGTGCCTAAATCAGTGCCCACATGAGCTTGGATGTACCAGGGAAGCATGGGGAAATGTATTTCTATGATCTGCAAACGCCCTCTGCATTAATGGTGCCATTAGATTAAGGTATGCAGGCCAAGGAAGAGCTTGTGAAATTGACTAAAACAACAGCCAGGAAATGGCATGAGGACCATTGGGGCTTGGAACTGTAACAACTGCATTGAAGGCAACAAAGGTCACCTTCTTTGTTTTCATTGTTGGAGGTGTATGAGAATCCTTGCCCATAAGATTAAAATTTTCTGGGTGGGAGAATTTGATGGGGGAGTCACACGGTCACATTGAATCATTAATGGTGATATGGGTCATGCAGGGAAGAAGGTGAGAGTGAATAGTGCCGAAGGCAGAAGTTTTGAAGTTCAAGGATCAGAGATGCCTCACAACTCTTACCACATGTCAGTGGAGTCGGGGTTTGGAGGGAAAGCATGAGGGTAAGGCAAAGTTTGAAACAATGACAAAGGTAAGGGAAAGCGAAGGTCAAAGGGAAGGAATGTTGACAAGGAAAAATTCAAAATCCTGACAAGGAAAAGGGATGAAAGCAAAGAATGTGTAAACGGTGCCAAGATGGAAAAAATTGATACCCCAATAGGAATAAAGGAACAAGACAGAGTTGGGTGGAAAGGCATGTGGGGAGGGGAAAATTTGACAACAAAATGACTATTATCTACTTTCATACCTTAGCCCACTACAAATAAGGAATGGGCGAATATTATCTCTAATTGGGAATAATTAGAAAGGTGACATTATCTTATGTCATTTGGTTTGACAAATGCACAAGTGCATTCATAAGACTCATGAACAAAGTGTGGTGTAAGCATTTTAATTTGTCTCTTTTGAGACAACTTAGATTAGAATCGTATGTGAGGTAAAAGTTAAAACCTCTCTTCAAATTATAGGCAACTATTGGTATAGGCAATTGTAATAACTGTTTGTAGTAAATACCATTTTGTGAGGCTAGAAATGCTGCAACAACAAAATACCCGAAAGCTATGTTCCACAGAGTTTCTTGATGTGGAGGCGAGGGGGCGGGTTTCGGTGATGGGGGGACAGGGGGCCTAAGTTTGGGGATGTCAGGAGGATGCCGGCTGGGGAGCGGTGCTGAAATACATATAGTACTTGAAAAATTAGTTAACAAATGATGTATAACTATAGAAGCCTAAGGAATAAGTAAAGTTTCAACACATTGCAGTGATTGCATTGAACTAGTAGTAGTTTTTAAATTAAATTTAAATAGTGAACATGGAAAATCAAAATATAGACACTGGAATGAAAACTGAAGTTCAAAATTTCATAATCATGATTCATAATTACAATCAACAATGTTCAAACTTCAAACTTCAAAAACAAAATAGTAAATACTAGGTAGTAATATTAATGACTCATGAGTCAATGGCTAATGGCCTAATGCCTCTAATCATACCCAAGCTCCATGTCAATCTCCTCATCACTGGAACTGCTGGACCCGACATGCATGCTGCCCTCTTCCCCTTGCAAGAATGAAAAAGCTCCTTTTGGCTTGCTCTCTCCTAAGCTTGCTCCTAACTTTGTAAGTCTCCTTGCAAGTTGCAGCTCAAAACCTCAAACTCAGACTTTCACTTCACTCTTCCTCTTCAAGTTTAGACTGTAGCATTGAACTTGTGAATAAGATTGAGACAATATGTCTCTCTTATAACTTTTTTGAGAGACCTTGGGGGTTGGGGTCGACTTAGGGCTAGGATTAACCCTTTGAAGTGACCTTTTTCCTTTCGTTTTTATTTAAATCTACAAAATAAATGCTGCACCACAGGAGTCTTCTGCGAGTTTCCTAAGGTGTTGAGGGATGTCTGGAAGTTTCGGGGACATCCTAGAGTCCCCTTTTTGGAGTTTCCCAAGAAGACATGTCCCCCTTTTAAGGAAACGACGGAGGAAACTTGGAGGCAACGGGGGAACATTTCCCAGGTGTCCCCACGTCTCGAGGACGTCCCCGTCTTAGAAATCCCTAGTTTTCCAGGGGAGATGCATCCCCGTGGAACACGCCCTAAAGTTAAATCATACATCTCAATGCTTCAATCTTGTTTTGTGTCACATGTTTCCACCACAAACTAAATAGGTGTTCAAATGGAAACTATCTGCTTTTAAAAGTTAAAACCTTGTCACAATAGACCCATGTGCACTTTGTGTCATTCCAACCAGTCAAACTTGCCAAAAACAGGCCTAGGTATCAATTTATAGTATTCTTGTCACTCAAACCTTTAGTTTCTCCTTCTAGGTGTGCTATGCACAGGTTTTGCCATCCAAGCTTCATTCAGGCACCATTTTTATTATTGATGCCACTTAAGTTGTATGTTCGCAACCATGTGCTCCATTTTGATGTCTTTGTCATTGAAACTGATCACAAACTAACTTTTCACCTATTAGGTGCCTTAGTGTCCTTGTCACTTAAACATTAGCAAGAACACTAAGGTGCTCATAGTCATCATATCTTTCACTAAATCTCATTAGACGTGTGCTATGGGCCTCTCTATGTCATCGTTGTCACTTAAAGCACTCCCATTCCCAAACTCTGTCTAGGCACATCTTCTAGCTATGTTATTAGGTACCCCTTGGGGTCTCAGTCCTGTACCAAACTAGTCCTATGACACGAGTGGCTCGGGTTCACCCAAGGTCTCGCCCAAGCACCCTAGGTTCGTTGTGGGTTGACCTTGGGTGAACTCAGGCAACTTCTAGATGGATCCAAGGGAACCCAAGGGTTGGCCAAACAAAAAAATAAATAATTTTTTAAAAACATTTTTACAAACAAAAATGTGCTAAATACCCAATATCGTGTTTAAGTGATAATTTTTTTTATGAAAATGGCATGCAACATGAAGGTTTGTGCAGTTTCAAAGGCTTCCCCTCAACCCAATTTGGGGTGTTGCCCACAAAATCCCATGAGGGGCGCTACCCCCAAACCCCCATGAGAGGTGTTGTCCCCGAATTCCCATGAATGGCATTGCTTCTCAGCCCCATTGGGGTCTCCACTCCTAGATGCCCACTAGTTATTGGGATCTCTTGTCACATAAGAAACTTGATTACAATGAGAGGTTCTAGGAGTGGAAACCAAGACCAACAACTCAAACAATTAACTTTATCACTATAATAATATCATTGATCAATTATAAAGTATCATACCAACATACCAAAACCTCGTACCTATAGTCTTCCAAATATCCTTGCCATTTAAAAGACTTAAGTTCTGCCTTACATATTAGTTTGCTCTGACCTTGCCACTTAAATCATGTCCTTGGTTGTTTAGGCACACTATATAGTTGTTCTTACCACTTAGGACTTGTTAGACATGTTTGGGGTGCCTTTTTGTCATTTGTATCATTTGCATACAATCTAGTCACTCATTTCAGTCATATTTTTCATTAAACAATGCAATTTCTTTTCTCAGGTGTGCCTTTTCTTCATCGATGCCAATTAGGATCATCTATGTGCCTTTTCAAGTCACCCATGTCACTTGACTCTTCTTATAATGGCTCCAAGCATGCCTAGAAGTTGCTTAGGCGCTGCTTTAAGCCATCCATATCACTTGAGACTGATTGGTATAGTATCACTTACACAAATCTTTTTCATTGTACATGCTTACATTGCCCTTTGCTTTCACATATGACTTGGCGAACAATCAATGCAGCATTGAAGAATGACAACCTATTCACAAACTACTTATGGCTAAGTCATGACACTAGGCTTACATATTCAACACCTTGACAAAAGGACATGATGAAACCAACATAAATGGCCTAGACATTGATAGTTTAGTAGGAGTGAACATGTTGCGAAGGAGGAACAAAGGATCTAAACATTGAAAGTTTTGTAGGGATGCAACATGTTGCAAAAGAGAAATATATGATGCATTTCAGACAAATATTACAAAGGCTAAGAGAGAAATTGTTTATAAATATAAAATGTGCAATTTTATGAAGATTGAATTACTGCATTTGGATTTTCTGGTCCCCAAAGAGGGTTTAAGAATGGATCTTGATAAGGTGAAAGCCATTTAGGAGCAGCCAACATTAAAGAGTAATTTTGAAGCAAGGAGCTTTCAGAGACTAGCTAGTTTTCATTAGAAGTGTAGTAGAAACTTAAGAAGAATTTGTGAATCAATACTTGAAACCCTAAGGGGTGGTAGAAAATAATTCAAATGAACTATAGTGGTTGAGAAGAGTTTTGAAATTTTGAAAAGAGAAAGGTAAACCAAGCAGCTAGTGTTAGTGTTAACTGGATTTGAAGAAGGTGTTTTATGTTGATTGTGATGCTAGTATGACAGCAATTGGAGCTGTTTTGAGTAAGAGGGCAGCCTGTAGCATACTTCATCAAGAAGTAGAATGATGCAAAAAGATTCTTTGAATATGACCAAAAATTCTTTCCTATTGTGCAAACATTTAAGAAGAGGAGTCATTTATTGCTTTCAAAGGAGTTTATTTTGTTTACAAATCACTAAGCACTGTAGTTTATCAACATCCAAGGTAAGTTGTGTTGGTGTTACAATTCGCACCTCTGGAGTGCGTATTGGCAATGGACAACTATGCACAGTGCATAATGATTGCTCTTCAAATTAGGAGGGGAAGCTCCCTCTTTTGCTGATATGCGTGAAAAAGTAAATGTTCTAAATCATATTTTTTTGACTCAGCTGGAAGAGGCACAAGGTTAAGAAAACCAATACATTGCAGCTAAGGTTTTTCTCTGGTTTTGTAGATCTTTACTACAACTAACTTAATGCTTAATGTATCCTATTTCCTCAAGAGAAACATAGCATGAGGACTTAGGAGCAGGGAATGTTTAGACGATAAACTTTATAATAGGATTTCCAAGGAGGAGGAACCCCTATCTGAGGCGTAGGCTGATATGAAGGTTATTGGTAACAACATCAAACGATAAACTTTATTACTAAATTCCCAAGGAGGAGGAACCCCTATCTGCGGTGTAGATATGCAACAAGCTTATTGGAAACAACACTTAAACAACAATCCTTCTTTCTAAATTCCCAAGGAGGAGGAACCCCTATCTGAGGTGTAGATATGAAAGAAAAACTATTAATCACAACATCAAACGATAAACTCTACTTCTAAATTCCCAAGGAAGAGGAACCCCTATCCGAGGTGTAGATATGAAACAAAGTTTATTAATCACAACAAGAATAATAATTGGGACAACAAATTGCATAACGAGACACACACACAATGAACGATCAAACCAACATATATTTAACTATGTGAACAAATATTGAATAGTGATACTATAGGCAAGGTGGGCACATCATGTTCGCTATCACGAGCAAAAGTTAAAGGACAAATGAGCAAGGGTGCTCTTATTTATAGAAGCTCGAAGGAGTAGGGAACCCTAAAATCTCCTCGAGTTAACATGAGTCTTGCAAGCATGCAAGATTTATTCTTAAGTCTACATGTATGCAACTTAATAGTTAACTGGAAAAACTACTTCAATTAACTAATTCTAAACTAAACTAATTGGATTGTGCAACATGCAAGTCCTTATTGATATGAGAGTTAACTGACAACTAATATCTGTTAACTAAAACTGAAAACTAAATGAAAACTTCAACTGTACATAGATGATTCCAAAATAGACATGCCATGATATGTGGGACAGCAAGTTAACTCGGAAAGAGGCCTCAAGTTAACTGCTGTGTCTAATATCTTTCTTGGAAAGGTGGGACGTCTTGATTTGTAGTTCACTAGTCGTGATTTCGAGCAATCAACTCCTTCAAGAAGTTGTTAACTGCCTCATCGTCTTGAGATCATCACATGTCTTAACTGTCAATTCACTGCTTGTCGGCAACTTCAACAATCCTGGAAATATCCGCACACTTCAACTGGCAGCTCACTAATTGGTAACTTTGGTGGCTCTGCAACTGGAGTGATGGCCTCTATTTCTTCTGCAACTTTACACTTCTGACCCTTTTCTTGATTCTTCTCAATGGAAGAGTGTTGCATGATGAAACTGCGAAGTTTGACTGCGAACACTCTAGTTGTGAGAAATGCACATGAACTCGCCGCACACACAGAATTCCAATGGTATCAACCCTCTAAACTGGCCTTGGAAGGCAATCAGCTATATGAGGTATGAAACCATGTGGACTTTGAGCGACTACGCCTGTCAAATTGCTTGAATCAACCCTTGAGATGCGCTTGATGAAAATTAGTGTCAACAGTTTTTATGAAATCGTGAATCAAGATCGATTTGGTCTTGAATTTAGTCTGAGTGAACTGCATTATGAAAAACTCGCTTGTTGACTGTAAACATGGCTATATTCTGACAACTTTTTCTAGAAAGCTAAAATAGCTCGCAATGAGGCTAAAAATACCTTGTTGAGGGGCAATTTTCACGAAACATTTCGAGACATGGGCTTTGTAGAGAAACATATTCTAAGCCAACCCAGATGGTCAGAAATTCGAAAAACTGACTTTTACTTAGGCATGCAATGACTTTTAAGTGTAGAAGTTGCAAAGGGCACCAGGGCTATTTTTCCTTGAAAAAATATGACACATGGGTTTTGTTGGCGCATGCGAGCTTATCAAACCCAGTTTCTTTGTTTTATGAAATTTTGACTTTTTTGGAAACCCTAATTTTAGGGAGTCGAGGGGCAATTTTGGCACATGGTTTTTGTAGGCGCCAATGAGTTGATCAAATCCAGATCCTTCGTTTTTCAAAAAATTGACTTCTTGGCTGCCATGCAAAAGAATCTTCGGAAAAAAAGCACAGTGCTTCAAAAATGGAAGCAATAGGGCAATTTTCTCGAAGTTTTTTGGAACATGGGTTTTGCTGCTGACATTATGCTGAATGAACCCAGATGACCAGATTCTGAAAATTATGTCGTTTACTTTGACATGCGAGAGAAAACCTAAGGCGAGGATAGAAGAATTTTAGAGATAGAATTTGGAAGTTATTCTTTTGCCTTTGAAAAAGATGCCTATGTCTTGAATTCGATTTGATGAAGTCTAAAATGCATACCCTTGAATGGTGAAGTCTGGAAAATATTTTCTCTGAACAATCTGGACCTGGCATTGCGAAGAACACTGAAAAATATCACTTGGAGCGCCTTCAGATCTTTGCTTGCACGAGAAAATATGTGTTTGCTTCCACCTATGATGAGAATAATGGATGCCCAAATGCCTTAATGAATTAAAGTCTATGAAGTAAGGCATCACATATGCATGCAATTCCCTAAAATAGGACGCAATAATCTCATTGGACCTCCATTTCAGTTAACTGAATGAAAAATAAGCCCCAAATTGGGCGCCACCTTCATGCACTTTAATTATCTTCACATGCATGCAAGAATTAAGTCCCGTTGAAGTCGACTTGGAAGCAAAACTGGAGTTTTAATCTTATTTTAAGTTGAGTTCGAAAACTCCACCTTTATGAGGCGACCCACTCACTTGAGTTCAAAAAGTCAAACTTTGACTTTAGGCACCTCTACTCCAAACTTAAAAATTTTCTTGAAAATTTCATTTGCAAACATCACCAGAAGCTATGTTCGATCATTGATGTTTATTTATTGATGTATCTAGAAGATTGGCCGACAGTTTCATTGAAGATCAGGATCAAAATTGAAAAGAAACTCCTTGAGGCTGCAAACCCTAATACTGGCTTCTAAGGCTTCAAAATTCAAGGCGCCCCTAGCCTCCAGGGGCGCTTTTTTGCTTCAGTCTTGGTCAATTTTTATGCATTTTCATCATTTTGAAGGTGATTTTGACCGACCTTCATCTCGTGTTCTTCGGCAACAGGCAAAACTTCAGAGCTAGCTAACAGGCTCACTGTGGAGCTGGTTCAATTTTGAGCATGATCTCTTAGATAGCACTTTTCCTAGAAACAACTTCTGCTAGGTGAAAAACTTGGGCACTCCTGGCCTCCATTGGCACTTTTCCTCCTAGAGTTAGCCATTTTTCAAAATGTTTGAATCTCCACTAAATCCCCGGCTACAGGCTACTGATAAGTCTTTTGACTCGACTGAGGTATGCAACGAAAAGCTTGAAGCATCACAAACAGGATGAGTATCTGAGATAACCCAAAAGATTGCATTTAAGGCATTAAAACCTTGGGCGCCCCTGGCCTCCAAGGGCTCTTTTGTTGTTTTCTAACATTTTTGACCATGATAAAACCTCATGTTTGACTCCTAATTCCGAAAGTTCAGCAACTCAGATTCATCCGCTGATAGATTCGTTGCGAAGCCAGATCAAGTCTGAGACAAACATTCTGGGTATCATTTGATCAAAAAGTTCCATCTAGTGCTTCAAAAGTTTGGGCGCCCTTGGCCTCCAGGGGCGCTTTTCTTCCCAGAGTTGTCAAAATTTTGACCAACTTCATTTCCTTTGTTCTTCACTTGATCTTCAAATTCGGGCGTTAGATAGGTCCCGTAGACTTGTAACTGGTTTCATCGCGAAGCTGATAGGACGTCGAGCAGATGCCTTGAAGAAGACAACCTTCGAAAACCACATCTGGTTGCCCAAAATGATGGGCACCCTTGGCCAGCAGGGGTGCTTTTGCCTTGGTGATCTTTAGTTCAACCTCTGTTTTACATGTCTATTTGCTCAACCGCTGTTGCCATTTGATAAGTCCTGTGAACTGGCTAACAGATCCATTGCAAGTTGGGCTGAAGCTGAGAAGATCATCCTAGAGATAGTCAATGCAAAAACTAACATTTGATGCTTTGAATTCTTGGGAGCACCTGACCTCCAGGGTCTCTTTTCTCCACCGGTCTTAGCCAGTTTTGCAACTTGCTGATTCCTCATTCAATCTCCGGTTTTAGGTGCTAGACAAATCCTTTGGATCAACTGGTAGTCTCGTTGCGAAGCTAGCAGGATTTCGAAGAAGACTTCTTGGAAGTGACAAACCTCGAAAAGTTGATTTGAGCCTTCAAAACCTTGGGAGCCCCTGGCTAATAGGCGCTCCTTTTTTTTTTCCAAACTTCGAAATTTTTTGATGATTTTCACCACTTCGAAAAACCCCTTCGTTGGAGCATTTCAAGCTTAGTTTTCGACACTCGACACTTGGCCATCTGCCATTGACGACTTCAGAGGTCCTAACATTTGTCTCGAAAAAGTGAAAACTACGCACCAGACTTAAATTGACTCCTTGATTCCGACTTCACCACTATGATTGTGAAGTGAAATAAAAGCCAATCAAAATAATTTTTAGTCAATTCTGACAAGATCCAATTTTTTAGGGTTTTGGGCTATTTTTAGGCTTTTTTCCCTAGTTTTTAGGGTTTTTTTTTTAAAAGTAACTTTATGGGCATCCATTTCACAACAAACCCAAAAAAGCCTAAATTTTAGGGAAACCTAAAACTAAAAAACTAAAATTTGGGTTTTGAAGATAACTTCATTCTTAACAGTCCCAGAGTGTCAGATTTTGAAAATTCTGAGTTCTTAACCCTCATGCATGACATTCAAATTTCCACTTTTCTAAATTTCCAACTTTAGACAATTTTGAGATTTTGACTATTTTAAGCAAAATGCCGTAATGAAGCAAAAAATTAATTATGGGTACAACAAGTTGAATTAAAGGCATATGAAATGGGTAGAGTTTCTTCAATGTTAATTATTTGTTTTGAAAGAAAGAAGTGGGCAATCTAACAAAGTAGTATATACCTCAAGTAGAAGTCTTTTGTTGATAGAGATGCAAGTAGAAGTGATTGGATTTGATTTCATGAAGGAATTACATGAGCATGTTGAATTCAAAGAAGCAAGTATAGCATGTAGAGAACCATTCAACATGAATAAAATATCATGGTTATATTTCTTTTTGTAGGATGAATTGTTGTTCATGGGATTCAATTGTGCACACTAGAAGGATCTTGAGATGGATTTGATAAAAGTAAAACACATTGGACGGTTGGTAGGACACTTTGGCCTAGATAAAATACTAGCACAACTAAATGAGAGATATTATTGGCCAAGAATGAGTATACGTGTGAGAAAGTTTGTGCAAAATTGTAGAATTTTTCAAAATGCTAAGGGTATAAGTCAAAATACAAGGTTGTATAGGCCATTACCTATACTTGAGAGATAATAGGAAGAGATAAGCATGGATTTTGTGTTGGAGTTACCTCCACAAAAAAAAAGTGATTCTCATCTTGTGGTTGTAACTTGTGGATATGTTTCAAAAAATGGCACACTTCATATGTAATGTCCCCTTTTTAATTAATCTGTGTTTGTAGACCAAAGTTTTGTTTCCTACTTCCCATGTCTCCCTTGGTCAAAATTTGCATAGCTGCTCCCCATCATCATCCCCCATATGCCTATCTAAGGTCCCAAAGGTCTCTAAGTGTGGAGGCATGTCTAAACTCCTAACTGTGTGCAAGTTGTTGGAGTATCGGAATTTACCATCCCTACATGCCCTTTTACCCAACTCTACCTTTCTCCTCTATTATCATTGGAGTATCAGACCTTCCCCTAACCTCATGCCTTCTACTCAATCCTCAACTCCCGACCAATGGCATGAGTAATGCAAGATCTTTGACTCCCTAACTTTGACATTCTTGCCTTTTCTACATTACTTACCTCATGTATCTTCCCCCAAAACCCAAAGTGCCATCGATGCCAAAATTAACTGCACAACTTCTCTAGGAGGGATTTTCACACCCAAAAGAAATTATCAAATCTCAAAGGCACAAATTCAAGCAAAAGATGAAGGTGAATTCAAATGTTGATTAGGAAAAGTGGAGCCATTTGTTTGCATGCCCTGACCAACCCCTTGCTTCTTGGGCATCATTAATGCGGTGGTTGTGTGTGGCTACCCATGGTCTTTATGTAGATCTTAGTCATTGTTTTGGCAAGATATCATATTAGTCATGAATCTTAATGATATTTATGCTTGGATGCATGGTTGGAGATTCGTTATGTTGTCTACATATGAAACCCTAGAAAAATACCACTCAAAACATGCATTGTTTAGAGTGTCATACCTAAGGACGAAAACCTTTAGATCAACAGAGAATCAGAGGATGGGAACCCTTTGGTTTATAGGCTCGAGGGCTAAAACCCATTGACCTAGCATGACAATCTCACTTGGGGGTTACACAAGCAAGCTTCAAGGTCATAGATCTTTAGCTGTGTTAAGTTACATGACATTTGTGTTGTCATGGGAGCGAGTACTATATTGTCAGATGGTAATAGTTGTTGTAGCAATGTTTTGCATTATATTTTTGACTCGTTTAATGATTTTAGTTGCATCAAGATTTTGTAATCTATTGCTTGTTTTGGGGTTGAGTATAATAGTTTAATGCCATTGCATTTTCTATCTTGCAGCATCTTTTGAGTGTGTTGCCTGTATTATTTCAGTTGTTGCTAAAGCATTTTGCAATGTATTTCAGATCTTTGTGGTAATAAGAAAAGCTCGGGAGTTTATTTACCGTTATTGGCTTCATTGTAATGTATTTCAGTCCATTAATGCTAGGAAGGCTCTACCATTTATTTTATGTTTTTGTGAACCCAATTTGTAATCTGGGTTGTTATAAAATTAGTTGTTGTACGCATGTATTAAAGGGGAAATTTCTAGGTTTGTGTTAGATGCAAGGTAAAGTATTTAAACCCAAACAATATTCACAAGAGAGTTTTAAATAATATTTGCATTAATATTTTAAACAGGATCTGGATATTACATCATAGCATGGAAGAAGATTGATGATGCTACTGACATAGCAAACTTGTTTCTCAAAGAAATTATGAGATTGCATAGGTTGCCAATGAGTATACTAAATAACATCTTTGGTGAACATTGTCGCGTAAGTTATGTGGAAATCTACAATGCAGATCAGGATACTAGCCTCCAGATGAATGGACAAAATGAGGTTGTGATTGTAGCCTTGGAAACTTACTGAGATGCCTTGTAGGAATGAGCTAGGTCAATGAGACTTGGTACTGCCACAAGCTAAGTTTTGATACAATAGCTCAGTCAATAGAAGTAGAACTATAGGGAAAACAATATTCCAAATAGTGTAATGGGCATAGTCTTAGATGTGTCACACAGTTGAGGACTATAGGAGATTTAAGTCTTAAGAGTGTTGAAGAAGAAGATTTGGTAGAGTATATGCAACAAGTGCATAAACAAGTGAGGGAACAATTGATTCAAAGTACATAAAGATGCAATGAGTGTGCTGATCAAAAGAGAAATGCAAATTAATTCTAGATAAGTGATTGGGCATTACCACACTTAAGGAGAGATGTTTCTGAAAGGAGCCTACAACAAGCTTAAATGGAAAAAAGATTGAGCCTTGTAGAATTTTGAGACAATTATTTGAGAATGCATATGAAATCAAATTGTCTGAGGGTATCGATATTTCTCCAATCTTTAATATAGCAGATCTTTACACCTCTCATGGAGGACCACCTATGGATGACACTGAAGAACTATATTCTCAACACCTTGAGTGGAAACTGCAAGTACCTGAGAAGGAAAGAGAACAAATAGATGTTCTAGATTTCAAATTTGCCATGCAAACAAGAAGTAAGAAGTATGATGAATATCTGGCCAAATGAGAGAACAAGGGTATAAAGGATGCAACTTGGTTGCTCATGTTTCTTGTATATTTGAGATGTTTGATGCAAGAGCATCCTTGGGTAAAACAGCAATCTTGCATCACTCAAAAGATTGGTGAGTCCCATGCACAGGCATTGACAGACTTTGTAAATGACCAAGGTTTTGATTGTTTCATAGCAGTGATTGTTGTAGAAAGTAATTTTGTAGCAGCCTTCTTGTTGGTGTAGAAAGTCATCTGTGACAATTATTAAGTTGTAGAGAAAAGTTGCCTTCAACAGTTCTACTATTGCTACAGAAAGTTGTTTGCAGCAATTATGAGGCTACTTTTGACGTTGAATGGCATCTGCCATATTGATCTTGTTACTATGTTGCTCATATCATGGAAGAACGATATCTTGGCTATGACTGCTTTTGAAAGTGGCACAACTAACTGAGCAGTAATTTGTATCATTGGGATATTGTAGTTATTGTTTTAATACCAGGATAACTATAAAGCTATATCTACCAAAATATAAATCTGTAAGTATAAAGATCCTTGCAATTCTGGATCCCGATTTCAAATGGCTTAACAAAGTGAATCACAAATTTTCGGGAGAAAGCATACTCTCAAGCACTTCTAGGTTTTTCACCTGAAAGGAGAAAGATCTTTCTAACCATAAGAAACTTGGAGTTCAAAGATTTGACACCATTGAAATGAGCCTTGCAGATTTAGACTCAAAACCCCTTCTATTTCTGCCTTGGGAATTTTGTCAAACACTTTCCTTACAACCTCCAACTTGCTGATAATGTGTTTCAATTTGTTTTGTTTTGATTTGTTTTGATACCAATGATATTTGGAAGCTTAAAAAAAATGATTGCAAAAGTAACTACACAAGCAAATAAAATGATATGCAACTCTTTTTGTATTTTCAAATGCATATATATGAAATGCTGATGTAAAATGCATACCTACAGCCAAGATACATTTTAACAAACACTTGGCATGCAAACTAGTTTAATAAGATGGAAATACATATGAGAGACATTTTGACAAATAGTTGGCAAGTAAACTCCTTATCACTCCAATTCAAAATTGCAAAGATATGAGGGTGATTACAAGCTGTTCATGAGATGCAATCAGACCTTATTCAAATGGATTTCAATTCACTACTTCAATATGCTATGACTGAAACTCAATGCCCAACTGCTGTGACTGAAATTACATTGCATAACAAGTACATTGCTTCCTAGATGACTGAAATTACATTCATGTTATGCTGATTACATTTGCCAAAGACCCTATATGACTAAATGACTAAATATGTAATGCAACAATGAAATGTAGAACCTGGTTTTTCTGAAGCAGCCCTTCAAATAAACTGATTGACCTTGGTGATGTTGCCAAAGCCTTCCAAAATGAGGCACCAATGTTCCTAGATATCATACGACCCTTGGAGAATTTTCTCTGATTTTTATTTGCTCTCCAAAACAAAATCGCATCCCTCCTTGAAGCGCCCAGCCATGAGGAAAAATGCCAAAGTCTCCATCAGAAATTCGTGCCTCTTCTTATTCAGCTAATGCGACCTCCTTGACAAGTTTTGAGATTCCTTTTGAACTGGATAATCAAGCTTCAAGTGGCTGCAATGGGCTCTTCTAAAAATCGATTTTCTCCCATGCAAAATTGTCCCACACAAACTGAAAATCTTCAATTCCAATCTGCAACATGATGAATTCGATTTCTCCTTCCAATATCAAAAATTTGGTCAAAGGCCACAAAATTTTGCCCAATATGAAGAACTGAAATATTCTCCACTCTATTCCAGCTAGGGTTGATATTTAACAACCGAAACCGGTACCTTAGAGTCTTCAAACCCTCGGGCAAGGTTTCAAGCATTCAAGCTCTCCAACACAAATATGTGAATATGCAAAATCAAGATCCCCAAAAATGAGTCCTTAAGAGACTTTTATTCTTTTCTTGGGGGAGCTCACCCACTTTCCTTGTCAATGTGGATAAAAGATATATTTTATTTTTAGTGACTTTATGATATAATTTTATAACATATTTATTTAAGTCACTTGATTAAATTGATTAAATATAAAGTCACTTTATGATATTTAATTTTTGAGATAACTTTATAAATAATTAATTTAATAATATATTCCCTTATTTCTCCTTTTAGCCTCCGGGAATAAATAAAGGCTAAAATAATATTCAGGTGGCCCTCAAGAAGGAGACATTACAGTAAGGCTCCTAAAGAAGCATAATAGATTTTGAGAATTCTGTCTTGGAGATTTTGAGAAGATCAATTTTGCGGCTACTACATTTCACAAGACGTTTAAATTTTTACCAGTGTTGGATGAAAATATTCACTTCATTTAATTTTTAATAGCATTTCTCTAATACCATCCTTTTGTATTTTCTACATCACCCACCTCTAGGAAAAACTCTCCCTCCTTCCCTATTTTTCTCTGCTTCTTTTCCTCTATTTATCTCCATTTATACCTTTTTCTCTCTCCCTCTGTTCCTTTCAAAGTATACAGAGTAATCAGAGGAAATTTACACAAGAAAATTACTAAATATCGTTTTCTTCCATGAATCAATGCATTTTATGTAGTTGACTTAAGTTGAGAATTTTAAAATTCTTGATGGAAAGTTTTCTACATACAGATTGTATGCTTTATCTTAGCATTTATATTCCATTACAGCTTTTGCAATGCCTCACAAATGTTTCTTTTCCAGATGTTTGAGTCGGCTACCTAATGCAGTTGGAAAGGAACAAACTCACTTTGACCTGTTACAAGCACGAAAAGGGAAAATGATTCGTGGTGTACAAACTAGTGGTGATTGGCTTGTTCTTCATCTTGCAGAGCTGGTTGCTCTTGCTTACCAGGTTTTGTGGCAAACATTAGAGATAAATTTACAATTCTCAATTTATTACTTGATTCATTTGGGTTGTTCTGGGTTTCAAATGCAATTGATTGATTATATTTTTGGTTTAGTTGAAACTCTTGGTTTTATTTACCATATAATAATAAAGAAATGCATGTGGTCCTTAAAGAATCCTTATACTGCATGAATTTGAACTTCTTAAACTTATTTAAATGATTGTCAATAACAGATCAGCACTGGCACCTTTGAGAAGATGCGGCCACTAGGGGTAACATTGCTGAGTACGATAGTGGATAAGGTAAAGCAGAAACATATATACATTATTATAATTTATTAGTTATGCTGCATGTTTCTGTACTTTAAATTCAACATATCGTAGTATCTCGTCTTACAATAAATTTGTTAATTCAATTTGTTTTGGTCATTGATTACCTTTCTAAGTGGAGACAAAAAAACTTTAAAAAAAAATGTAAAATTGTATGATAATATCACACATCCTATATAATCAGAGAGTTTGTCACTTATCTAAAGATTGAATATCCAAAAGCAACATTAATCTGCTTTGTCATATTTTGAAAAGTTGCATTCCAATTGTTATCTGATATCCAAAATACATGAGTAGTAAAATTTTTGGCAATAGTGTCAGAAGGTCATTGATTTAAGATGTTCTTGCTTATTCCAGTTTGAGAAAACAGAAGATCCAGAACTCCCTGGGCACTTTCTGATGGAGCAGTATCAGGTACAATTTATATCATCTCTTTAAATGCTCATGCATTTGCTTGTGCATTGAATTTTTTAAAATTATCTACTGATCTTTTTTCCTGAAACTTAAGGCAATAAGAAATCGACTGCTATGAAACTAAGAATGGTAACTTTAATTCATGTTATTTTGTCAAACCAAACACTTTTTCGAGTGTCACCATTAAACTGGAATAAATAATCAAAAATAATATTCTCATCTCCGCTATTTTATGTATAATGAATATTTCCTTGGAGCTTGTCACAGAAAAAATTTGAGATAGAACAAGAATCAGAGTGCTCCTTATTGTGGTTAAGATTTAATGGGATGAAAACATTAACAGTGAGACAATAAATCACCATGATCGGTTAAATGAAGTGAATGGCTATAATATGAAGATAGTGCACCGGACTCATAAGTATATCCAGTTACAATAGAAAAGTACTAGGGTAAAACTGATCCCTAGGTGGTACAAAGTGGCTAAGAAGTAAAACACTAAGGTTGTAAAGCCTAAGTAGAGAAGGCAGAACCAAAGAGGTATAGCCATGATATACATATATGAATAGCTACGGAAATGGAAAATGAGTAGTCCTCAAAGGGAGCATAGAGCAGATAAGAAACAAAATTGAGGACTGATGTCAGAAACAAGTACTGTCGTTTTCTTTCAGTGATGCTTAGAGTAAATTTAAAACCAAAGCATCATCCACCATGTAGCGTAGCTGTATCAACAAGGTTAAACTACACAAAAGATAAAAATATGGAGGCATCTGCACACAAAAGACAGATTTCTCCAAAATAAAAATGGAGAAAAATGCTTCAACATTTCCCCAAAAGGATTTTATATTGATAATAGAGAAGTGTTAAAGCCCTAATAATAATATAACCACCTACATAACCACATAGGAAGTGGTAATACCCAACACTAACATAACATTTATTTATATGAGCTTTAAACGAAAATAGTTAATTCTCATTACATTATAAAATATCTTGACAAAATGTTTTGCATTTTTTGCTGCACAACACATCATAACATGAACATTGCAGGATCTAATGATGTCCATAACAGAATGTATTGGGCTAAGGCGGTAGGTTACATAAACCTTTCTCGAAGTAGTATACTTCCTAGAGAACCTCTTTTAATAATTAAATGTAATATCCCCTTTTTAGCAAGTATTAGAGTTAGAAGGTTTAGCGTATCATTTGGTCCTCATAGGCTAATAATGGTGATTACAAGGCCCAGTTTTGGAGATATTTGGTTCTTTAGTTGGCAGTTTGCAGTGTTTGTCATCTCTAGATACTTGGCATATTTAAAGGTTATTTTATTCAGGGGTTTATGCAAGGTTACCCCAAGTTTCCGGGACGGGGACGACAAGGGACGGTGGGACGAGTCCCCAAGTTTCCGATTTTTGAGGCCAAAATTAGGGACGGTAGGGGACGGCTATATAAAAATATAGGGAAAATTTTAAAAACATAGGGAAATTTTAAATATTCATATGATAACATAGATAAAGCATGCATAATACACATTATAGAACACTAACATATAACATTTGTGTCCAACATTATGCCAATACTCAATACGCATTCAAAATTAACATACACGAATCATGAAACAACCTCAAAGTTATAATTTATAAACTTATATCAAAATGCCCAAAGGCTACATTGCTACCATATAGTTTTCAAGTTTGCTATAAAAATCAAAATACAATGTCAGTAATGAATACAGAATAAACAAAGTCAAAGAGCATTGCTGCTCCTAATCATCCCTCATAACCACATCAAAATCAGAGTCATCCTCTGAGTCACTGCCACTGTGATGCTCCTCCTCAACCAACGAAACCCCAACCAAAGCCTCAGCTATCTCCTCCTCATCTACCTGGGCCACGTCCTCGGGATCAATATCCCACCGTAGAGCTGGAGTCTGCCGGTCTTGAAGCTGAAGAGCACTATGAATGGCCACTAGCTTCTCCGCTCGTCTAGAGGTAAGTCTATTCCTCTTGAGGGAGTGGATAAAGCTATATGTGGACCAATTCCTCTTTGCAGCAGAGGAATTAGCAACTTGTGCAAGAAAGCGAGTAGCAAGTGTCTTCAACTGCGGTGTATCCCTCCCATGATAGGTCCACCATCCAATAGGGTTCGATTGAGCTAATATAGCTCTATCCAACCTCGCCTATGGTTTACTCAAGTTTGGGCCCGTAAGATTTGCAAAGTCTAGGAATTGTGACCGAACTAGTGAAGCCTACTCTGCTGGATAAATCTTTTCAATGGCCCGTGTGAACCCATCTAAAACCTCACTATCATCACATGGAGGAACCCTACCAGGCCTTGGTGCATACCATTTTGGATTTAGAGCAAAGGCAGCCATGTGAAGCGGGGTGTTCATTATATTCCACCTTCGAGTCACAATGGGCCCAATGTGTTGCCCATATAAATCCAAAGTGGGGTCCTTTGCCGAAATAACTTGCTTGATCTTCCCAAGCATACTGTCAAATGTCTCATAAATCTCTCCAAGACTAGGAGAGTCTGTATCAGCATATCTGATGACATCTACAATAGGGGAGATGAAGGAGCAAATATATCTGCAAAATGCAAACAAAAAGTTCAAAATAATTAGTTGACAAGTTAATTGACATGTTAGAAACTTCAAAAGTTGGAACATTGGACAATAAAATTAAAATATTAAAATCAGAAATTTAATATGAAAATCAGCCATCTAATGTCTTACCTCACATTGGCCCACCAATCGTCATCGAGAATCTTTTGTTTGACATTCTTTCCTTTAGTAGAACTTGCATTAGGCCATCTAGCCCACTCTGCATTGACCATCATTGCTTGTAGAGGCTCATACACCTCTACCATCCTCTCTAACAAGATGAAGAATGTGGCATAGCTACATTCAATGTTCATTCATTGATTCAATGATTCATTAAAAATTAAAACTTTAAAACAAAATCAGATTATGAATACAAATTGAAAGTGAAACAAAATGAAGTGAGTGGCATACCTTGTCTCAACAGGTTTGAGAAATTCCTTCTTTGAAAATGTTCTGAAGAGAGCAAGTGAGGTGTGGTGATTGCAAATAAACATTTGAATATCTCTAGCTTCTGCCACTATTTTCTTCACCCAATCC
The DNA here is from genome assembly GCA_007115665.2 of Sequoiadendron giganteum. NCBI lineage: Eukaryota > Viridiplantae > Streptophyta > Pinopsida > Cupressales > Cupressaceae > Sequoiadendron > Sequoiadendron giganteum. The sequence continues at coordinate 379,482,535 of CM021101.1, forward strand.
AACTTCCTTATGTCTTTCAATGTATTGTTCAATGCATGAACACAACATGGTGTCCAAAATATGTGCTTATACTTACCCTCCACCATCAACCCAGCCGATTTGCACACACGTGCAGAATCGATGATCACTTGCACCACATTTGCAGCCCCAACCTCCTCTATAAGATCTCTCAAAATGGAAAACTGGAATTCTGCATCCTTACGTTTCCCCACACAATCTATGGCTCTAAGAAAATAAGAACCAGCAGGGCATGTGACTATGACATTGATGAGTGGCCGACGTCTACAATCAGTCCACCCATCCATCACTATAGAGCACCCCGTCCTCATCCATGTTTGCCTCATCTCCTCCATTAACACATTAACTTTGGAGTATTCTTTGTCTAGGAGGGTGGTGCATAGCTTATGATCTCCAGGGGGTATGAATGAAGGACCAACTGTGGCTATTTCTCTCACCATTTGTTTAAAATAAGAGGAACGGGCCACATGAAATGGAATGGCATGTGCAAAAAAGAATTTGGCAATGGCGGATTCAGTACTCTCTCGTGCTTGGTTATTAAACAGGGACTCAACTGAGGTTGCCTTTTCACTACCACTGCCACTCACCTTCCTCTTTGCTCTTAAGAGAACTCCACTACTACCAACCGTGGAAGGACTAGGAGTAGGCATGGATGATTGTGCACTTGGGAAAGAAGGAGACCCACCTTGAACCCCACCATTGCACTCTATTTGAATTTTTTGGCATTCTAAAAATAGGTCATCTGTCAATGAAGGACACACTCTAACTCCATGGCCCACCTCATCCAAAAAATGAGACCTAATTCTTGTGTAGCTGCCCCTAAAGTCTTTTTCACAAATATGGCAAAACCAAACCCTACTCCCCCCTGAATTTTTTTGTCTTTCACCCACGGGTGTAACATATCGAAGGAATGGTTTTTTTGGCTTTAATGGGTGTCTTACATAGTCTTCCATAGTTTTGGTATTGGTTGATGAAGGATGGCATTGGATTGGGGTTCTTTCACTTCTTTGCTCTCTAGTTCTACTACCACCCCCACCACTTTGCCTTCTAATTTGCATTTCAACTTCACTATCACTTCCATTCTCACTGCTGCTCATGTTTTTTGTTTTTAGAATGCAAGTTTAAACTGAAAATGCAAAAAAATAAAAAAAATCAGACAATGTATGCTTCACATTTTGCAAAAAAAAGAAAAAAAAATAAGGGAAAAAAAATGCATACCTCTTTAGTGGATTTGCACTCCCTTCAACACTATTTCAACCTCCTCTCCTCCTTCAAGCTGCTGCACCTTCTCCTTCAATGACTGCAACTTCTTTTGCTCTCAAACCCTTGGCTGCTCAAACAAACAAAATGCAAATAATGAGGTTAGAGAGGCCTTTTTTCTTTCAGAAGAGAGTCAAAATCCATGGGGCCCACACATGCCACGTAGGCTGGGCCGAAATTTTTAAAATTTATGATATTTTTTATGAGTTTGAAGTGACTAAAGCGCGTGGGACGGCCGACTGTCCCCTGGACGGTCAGTCGTCCCTCTTCCAGTCAACGCCGTGCCCCCGTCCCCGGTACGTTTCCTGGGTTTTTTGGAAAAAGAGGGACGGTCCCCTGCCGTCCCCTGGTACCCGAGACGTCCTGGGTACGGGTACGGGGCATTTGGGGGGCGGGCGGGGAGGATGCATCCCCGGGTTTCCCTGGGTTTATGGCTTCATTTATATACAAGTCCGTCAATTGTTAGAAGCCAACCTTACTATTTTTAGTAAGGCACCCTGGTGAGCAAAGGAATCAATGGGCTACCTTCAGGCATTGGCGGAATCAATAAATGATAACTACTAATGGAGTTATAGTATTTAATTATTATTAAAGCTATACTTTAATGATAATTGATTAATTAATTATTAAAGTGCACATCATTAAATGTCTTATTGACTTCATTATAAAGTAGCTATTTAATGTTATAAATGTGTTAGATATGGGTGCCCACTTTGAGGAATATTATAAAGTTACAAAAGAAAATAAGTTATATTATTTTTAATGATTAAATGCCTCATGGGAAATCATGCCATTTGGGAGAGGATATAAAAGGGCTTCAAAAAGCATTTACAATTCATTCTTGATCATTCTTTCAATTCTTGGCTTTGTTGCTTTGGCATTTGGAGGTGAAACCAAGGGTTTTGCTGCAAATCAATCTTGGAGAATGTGGTATCTCTTGGATTGTGCATCCTATAGGTGAGAGATCACCCAAAGGTTGCATTTACAGGTGGCTTTACATCAGAAGTCACATTGAGCCGATTTGGAGTGTTTATCATCAAAAGATTCAAGGGTTTGTGTAGTAGATTTTCAGTTTGTTGAAGACACAATCATTGGAGCTCTTTATTTTCTGATAGCATTAACTTCTACAGCCACATGGGCCTCTAAAGGCCATACCATCATTATATGTTGGGCTATATTGTTGTTAACAGCTGGGGCGTGTCGATTAGTGACTAAAACACCTAAGGATTTGGGCCCCATTCATCATCAACAGGGGCATCTTGATTATTGTTTCCAATCAACCTGGGTTTTGAGGTGAACAAAGCATATTTTGTGATAGGCGTTGGAATTAATGAGGGTTGCTGATGCTGATCATTTTATATCAGATTTTAGAATCTTACTTCAGCTTTCCAGGTATGATGTCTAATGATTTCCCATGCATTGTATGAAGAACTGAATTGAATACATTGTAATTGCAAGCTATAATAAATTGGATTGGAATCATTCTAGCATTTACCTTCAGTATTTCCTTCATCTTGCAATTGTATGTATTTCTTTGCATTACTCGACAATATATCATCAAATCACAGAAAACACAAAATCGGAAAGGAAAAAATTTGTTAGTAGATATCTCACCTGGGGTGGGATATTTCAGTGGTATCAGAGCGGTTTCCTGCCATCCTGTGTAGGGTTGATTCAATTATATAGTTCCATAGTTTCCAGTCTCATTTTTAAATCATGGGTTCGTTCAGTGACAAAGAGTTGGCATCTGGTGATAGGAAGTGGTTGGCAATAATACTTTATGAAACAAGTAGTAAGCTTGGCAGTCAACCCAAGGATGACACTTTGGTCACATTAAGAAGAGTAGTGGAGTGTTTGAGTCTTGTTGAGCAGTCACCTTCTACATTGTTGCAGATTGCTATGACTCCAACAATGATTTCCTTGGGTGAGCTTGAGTTAGTGAGACAGGTAGACAATGAGATAAGACTCACTGTTGCTCTTGACCTTAGTCAAATTATAAGGATTACAACTCCTCGGGGTCTTATAATGTTAGCACAATGAGGGTGATATTGCAGTTGATTATTGATAGTTTTGATGGGATAGGTGATATTAGTAGTCCTACTTTTAGGAAGAGGATCAAAGCCCTTGAGTTGATGGCACAGGAGAGATCGTGCATTGTCATGATTGATTGTGAATGTAATGATCTTATTTTACAGATGTTCTACTTTTTCTTGGATTCTATCAGTGAGAGTCGTGACAAATCTCTTCAGGACTACATGAGGGCCATTATGACTTTAGTTATTAATGAAAGTGGTGATATTTATCAGCCTATCTTATATCTATTGCTAGTTGTTCGTAAGCAAGAACAAGTGATGTCTTCAACTGCTTATGACTTGATTTGCAGTATCTTCGAACAATGTGAGGGTAAGTTAAGGCCCTACTTGTTTGATGAGGAGCAGGTGCAAGGAAAGGGGTTAAAATCTGAAGGGGTTGAAGATGAGAATACCTTACATCTTGATAGTAGTTTGGCAGAACCCCCGGATGATACTTTTAGTGTTCAGGGAGTTGTTATCAGCCTTGAGAACAACTCTGATTTTTGCAACAGCAGCCATAATACTAAGCATAATTATGATATAGATGCTTTGGCACATGAGGAGGATGTTGTGGAAGGATCTCTTAATGTCGGCACTTGAGATATGAGTGTCAAAAATGAGGAATGTATGGAGAATTCACACCACAACAATTCTGATTTTTGTAACAGCAGACATAATTCCTTGCATCATCATGAGATAGCAGCCATTCCACATGAGGATGATGGTTGTGTGGAGTTGTCTAATGCAGATACTGAAAATTTGGGTATTAATGATGCAATATGTGTTGTGGATTCATGCCACAACAAGTCTGATTTTGTATATCAGACCTTGGAAGATGTGAACAAATCAGAAAATTTACATGAGATTGTTGAGTCCTAGGAGTGAAGTCAGTTGGTAGGACAATTGATGGTGAATGAAGGTCAGATTGATGCAGCCATTAGACACTTTGATGACACACTTTAGCTGATGGCAAAGTATTGTTGGAGGATTCTAGGAATATAGAACAATCTTGAAGGAGGATTTTCCCTTGAAGGTTTTCATGCACTTAGAGAGGTGTTGATGGTAATGAAGACCAATTACTTGTAGCTACTCTCAGATAGAGATCTACTACGATGCACTTAAGGGTAAAGAAAGGGAAGTGGATAAACTTTTTGATGAGCTTATTGTCTTAGGGGATTCCTTGAAGAGCACTTGGAAGGCCCTTAAAGAAGCAGAGGTTCAGATTGACGAGCTTTGCGAGGAGCTAAGCTTGGTTCAAACTTCATCTATAGAAGAAATTCAGTCTTCCAGGGCTGCCATGACACCTGTGGATGAGAGTGGTACTTATGAATTGAAGGCTCAGGATACAGTCATGTTGGAGGCAGAGATGCATTCACCGTGTGGACTAGCTAGCTGTGAGGTGCATGCATCCGCATGTGACAGGGGTACTAGTCTCTACATTGGTAGAGTAGAGATTTCTATCGGTGAGTCTTATGCTGAGGAGGCAGAGTCTTGTGTGACTAGCAAGTCGAATCATCACACTGTCCCATCTCATTTGCATGAGGATTGTAGGGAGTCTACTAGTAGGAGCATGTCTCCTACATTTTCCAGTAGATCGGGCAATGCATTGGTTGAGGTGGACGGTAGGCTTGAGCCTAATGAGTCACCAAGACTCAAGGAACAGTTGATAGTCACTGAGGATAGGGTTGTCCAAACCTTATCTCATTTCGACAGCACACACTATTTTGTGGAGTACCTCCTGTGGTCAGCACAATTGGAGGAAAGGTGAACAGGGGTAGCAATTGGCACTTCCATATCTAGTTTGTAGATTGTCGTGCGTGCCTTGGAGGTAATTAAGTCAAAATACCTCCAATTGCTATCGCAAAGGGATTTTGCTGTTGGGTTCGCAAAGAGGTCTTGCAAAGTGACTAGAATCAACCCTTCAAAATAAAAAACGTGAGCCACCTCCTGATTCAAGTGATGAGGAGTGTGTTCCCCATGACTATGCCGGTCAACCATTGACGCAAGCAGGTGCATTTTATCTTGACTGCACGTTAAGGAGTGCTCATCATTTCTCCTTTAGTCCACACACAAATGGTTTGATGATGTGTAGGTGTGGGCTGGCTTGGGATTCATATCATCATTGTGGGATGAAGTGTTACCAACCACAGAAGATGGAACCAAAAACTGTGGGTATCTGACTTTGATACTTTCAGAAGGTTACTTGTAGGGTCAGAGTTCAGTTTTACATCATTCTAATGTGTACATGATAGAGTTTGCCACTTCATTGTCTCAAAAATTTCCTTTGGAGACATGGTTTCAAGGAGGTTGTGGTGTCAGTGGGCATGATGGCTTGGTTAATTCTTTCCGAGGTGGTGGACGAGAGTTATATCATTTCCTTGACTTGGGAGAGCAACATAGGGATGATACTCCATCATCCTATGTACCTGTTGGTATCTTTTGTATTTCCTTTGGTTGGTCTTGCAGTCTTGGGGGTGCTATTCCACTTCATATTGGTAACCTAGGAGGAGCAAGTACATATCTTCCAACACCTATGAGAGTTAGTCATCACATCCATAGGAGGTTTGCAGGGGATGGAGAGAGTTGTTGCGATCAAACATGTTGAGATACTCTTATCTCTTCAGGATTGTTGGATGTGAGGTTCTGATGTGTTGGGATCTGAGAGGTGATAGATTTGGCACTGTAGTTCGGATGGATCCCAATGTGTTGCTTCACCACTCTCAGCATGGTGAAGTTTATATCAGAGTAGTATAGTGGAAGTTAGTGGGGGATATGCAGGGAAGACTTCCATTCTGGTTTTGGGATCCAAGATTTTTTATGTTTGGTAGATTTTCCTACATTGGGGTAGTTGCCTATATTGATGTCGAGCATAGTTTAATCTCTACCCAGTGGTTACGGTGGATATATTGTCGGGCACTCTACAAATTGCTATGGGATCCTTCTTGTGCATCAGGATTCCAAATAGGGTTTATTGGTGAGTTTCATAGTGTGTACTTTGTGCGGAGTGCATACAGTTTCATTTTTGATCCACTTGTACATGTTTTGACACCGATGCACAAGTTTTGTGCGCATGAGTTGGTCAATTGGTATGACGTTTTTCCTTGCGCAATTGAGAGAAGCAAACCGTGCCAGTTTCCAGAATTGCTTCTTGATGGTGTTCATACTTTTGCAACACATGATACAGGGGTTGACCTTGGTGAACGTGTTTTGTCAATTGTGATTATGTTGGTGCTGCAGGAGTTAGTTGGAGATGTGTGGGACATTTCACAATTCTTCCCTTGGGACCCAAGTGGAGTGGTGTTCTCTTTGTAGTTGAGATTGCTTGGGGACAAGCAATTTTGGGGAGGGTGGACTGTAATGTCCCCTTTTTAGCAAGCATCGGAGATTGGAGGTTTAGCCTATCATCTCGTCCTCGTAGGCTAATAATGGTGATTAGAGGGCCCAATTTTGGAGATATTTGGTTCTTCTATTGGCAGTTTGCAGTGTTTGTCATCTTCAGATCCTTGGCATATTCAAAGGCTATGTTATTTAGGGGTTTTGGCTTCATTTATATACACTTACTATTTATAGTAAGTCATTCGGTTGTTAGAGGCCAACCTTACTATTTTTAGTAAGGCACCCTAGTGAGCAGAGGAATTAGTGGGCTACCTTCAGGTGTAGGCAGAATCAATAAATGATAATTATTAATGGAGTTATGGTTTTTAATTATTATTAAAGTTATACTTTAATGATAATTAATTAATTAATTATTAAAGTGCACATCATTAAATGTCTTATTGACTTTATTATAAAGGAGTTATTTAATGTTATAAAGTCAAGTTATAAATGTGCTAGATATGGGCGCCCACTTTGAGGAATATTATAAAGTGACAAAAGCAAATAAGTTATATTATTTTTAATGATTAAATGCCTCATGGGAAATCATGTCATTTGGGAGAGGATATAGAAGGGCTTCAAAAAGCATTTTCAATTCATTCTTGATCATTCTTTCAATACTTGGCTTTGTTGCTTTGGCATTTGGAGGTGAAACCAAGGGTTTTGCTGCAAATCAACTTTGGAGAACGTGGTATCTCTTGGATTGTGCATCCCATAGGTTGCATTTACAGGTGGCTTTACATCAGAAGACACATTGAGCCTATTTGGAGTGTTTATCATCAAGAGATTCAAGGGTTTGTGTAGTAGATTTTCAGTTTGTTGAAGACACAATCATTGGAGCTCTTTATTTTCTGATAGGATTAACTTCTACAGCCACATGGACTTCTAGAGGCCATACCATCATTATATGCTGGGCCGTACTGTTGTTAACAGCTGGGGCATGTGGATTAGTGACCAAAATGCCTAAGAATTTGGGCCCCATTCATCATCAATAGGGGCGTGTTGATTATTGTTTCCAATCAGCACAGGTTTTTAGGTGGAGAAAGCATCTTTTGTGATAGGCGTTAGAATTAATGAGGGTGCTGATGCTGATTATTTTATATCAGATTTCTAGAATCTTATTTCAGCTTTCTGGGTATGATGTCTAATGATTTCCCAAGCATTGTATGAAGAACTGAATTGAATACATTGTAATTGCAAGCTATAATAAATTGGATTGGAATCATTCTACCATTTACCTTCAGTATTTCCTTCATCTTGCATTTGTATGTATTTCTTTGCATTACCTTGCTATATATCATCAAATCACAAAAAACACAAAATTGGAAAGGCAAAAATTTGTTAGTAGATATCTCACCTGGGGTGGGATATTTCATTAAATGCCTATAAGTCACTAGTGGTGGAGAGAATTTATGATATGCACATGCCACTATGCTCTGGTCTGCAGGAAAGGATAAGCAGAAAGATAACAATGCCAAATAGTACTTCCATTATATCTAGTGACATTGGGTTCAAGCAAGGCTGTCCCTTGTCTCCCACGTTGTTTGGCTTATATATTGATAAGCTTGAAGAATGGTTAAACAAAACTGTTGGAGAGGGTATTCATCTAGCTAGTTATGTGGTGAAGTTACTTTTATACGCAGATGATCTTATCTTAATTGCAAAATTTGCTCCTGGTTTGAGAGAGCATTTAAAGGCTCTCGAACTCTTTTGCCAAGAGGTTGGAATGCAAGTTAACACCAGCAAAACCAAAATCATGATCTTTTCTTTGAGAAGGAAGAAGCAACAGTTTAATTTCATTTTTGAAGGAAGCTCTTTGGAGGTGGTGGAAGAATACAAGTATTTGGGTATTGATTTTCATAATAGGCTCAGTTGGGAGACTTGCAGAGCAAAAAGGATTCAGGGTGGTTGGAGGGCGTCCTATTTACTATAGAACAGATGTAGGACAGCGGAGCTATGGGATTGGAAAACAAAGAAAACCCTTTTTGGTTTGTTGGTGGCACCGGTTGTCCTTTATGGATGTGAGGTTTTGGGGGTTAGCATGTCAAACCACAAGTGGAGGCAAGTTGAAAGAATTCAAAAGCATTTGATCACTACTAGCATCAAAGTCAAATCCTCGATTCCGTACGAGATTCTCTTGGCTGAAACTGGTACTTTCCCATTGGAGGCATCCGCAATCATTCGGTTAATAAATTACTTAAGAAAAGTTGAGAACATGGAGACACATCGCTGGCCCAAAATGGTGGTTGGGGAGGAGCTAAACCGTAGAAAGAAAACTTGGATGAAGCAAAATAGCAAATGGTTGAGCAAATGGAACATTAAGCTGCATGAGTGCCCCAACACGAATGCTGAGATAAAAAGGTATGTGCTAGAAAAGTTTAGGTGTACTATGTGGACTAAGCAAGTTGGCCGTAAAAAGACACATTATATCCAGGAGTTCAACCCCGCGTGGGAGCACGATGAGAAAGACTACCTAAAGGTTGCAATTAAAGGCAAAGCTAGGATTTTGATCGCTCAATTGAGAACTGGGTCGCACCATCTTCGATGTGAAACTGGTAGGTAGGTTGTCCCCAAGGAAGCCTGGGAACAAAGAACTTGTATTTATTGCAGCAAAGGTGTCATGGAGACTGAATGGAACTTCATCATTGAGTGTGTTGCTTATGTTGATATCCGTATCCAGTATGAAGACAATTTGAAGGTGCACAATCTAAATGAGCTCTTTAAGGAGACTAGGCTCCTCAAAACTGCGGGCTTCCTGGTCAAGATCTTTAAGAGGAGGGTGGACATGGAAAAGAACTTGAAAATGGTTAAAGTTCCGACACTAGGTCCCATAGATTGATGGTCTCGTGGATGTCATTAAAATCCATTCATTCATTCATTCATTGAAGCAACACGTATAGGTGGGAGTTGAATGAGGGCATGATCGTTTTATGATGCAATTTAAATTAAGAGTTTATTTTCCTGAAAGAATTGTTAAACCTTGTATGGGGAGGCATTTACGAGGACTAGGATCCAAGTGGAGCAGTATTCATGGTGCCAAGTTGAGCTTCGAGTTTCTTCAAATCAAATTTACGAGGACTAGGATCCAAGCATAGTTACAAGATTCAGACTTGGCAAGCTGATTTTTGATCAATAAATCAACTCTAATTACATAATAAATTCATCAATTAGAAGCTACTTTGATCAGTATTTGAATAATTTCAGAGACATTGGCAACAACATTATGTGAGATTTTGGCAATTTTTATCAGGTCTGATCATAAGCGCAGTGCAGCAAATACTAGAGGACAGTGTTTGTACATATACCACTAGGCTTCCATTCTCCATAAGAAGTGGAAAACAGGGGTTTTCACTTGTGTAAGGCAGCAGCTCCGAAACCATGTATGACTGCAGTTTAGATATCCTTGTTTTCTTGCATATACCACCAGATTGACAATCTAAAAGCAGAGCTTGCAGGGCGGGTTGTAGTTAGGGTTTCAGATTCAAGGGTTTGCCATATTTTTGTTCAAAGGTTTTAACTTAAAGTTTTTAGCCCTTTCATACCCTAGGTAATGGTGTTGCAGTTTGCTGACCAGAGCAATCATTCAAGTGTTTTCATTTGCAGTTTCTAATGTTGACAAAAGTATAGGAATTATTTCTCAGGTTATGTATAGATCCATGATGGCTAGGGTTTTAGTTGTCAAATGGATTTGCCAGTTTCAGTGCAAAATGTGTTTCAGAATTTTAGAGGTCACTCGCTGTGCAAATTGCTATTCTTAGTAGTGGCTCTATTAGGCAATGGTTTTTCCAATCATATATTTCCGGGCAATGGATGAGAGCCTATTTTTTAGACTGCTTTAGTTAGTTTTGTTTTATTAGTTGTTTTAGATTATTAGCATATGTTTTGTGATGTTCCCGTCCCTTTTCTAGGGCTAATGCAATTGAAATTAATTAATTAAATATTTGAATAGTCTTTATTTATATTTTTAAGACTTTAAGACTTTTCAATTATTTAATTAATTACATATATTGAGACTTTATAAAATTTATTGATAAGTATTTTATATGTTATAAAGTCTATTCAATATTTCAGTTGTTGAAACTGAAAATTGACAAATAAATCATGGTCGGGGAATTGTAATGGTATCATGGGAAAGATTTTGGAGTTTTTCATTGAATCGACTGAGAACGTAGCCTCTCAGGGATTCAGTACACGGTTGGACGGAAACCTGACCATGTGAATAATTTATCAGTTGCAATGTTTATTTGTCCTGGATTGGAGTGTGTTATACATGGCATGGGCGGTAAGATGTTGAATGTTTAGTTGATTCTGTTTGAAGGATGACACTGGCAGTGCAATATTGATATTCGCTATGTTTATTTCCTACCCTCCAATATGTATTGAAGTCAGGCGCTCAGGCTCTTCTTCAGCATTGCAAATCTCTTGAAATTCCGATATCAGAACTTCCAGTATTTCTTATCATATTACAGTGGCAACGAAGAGATATTCAGACGTTTTTGTATTGGTCCCTCTCAAGTCATAACAAGACATCAAATGCAATTATTCAAGGGGCGGTTGTAGGCGGATGGTAGAGTTATGATGTTGTGTGTATTTCTTTCTGAGTCGAGATGAGTGGAATATTCCAAGCGCCATCACCATCGGTTTGGTCTGCAAGTAAACGGGTGTGCTCATTATACATCATTTCCTGTATATTGTGAACCATATACTATTCTGTAGCGGTCTGTCTGATTGGAGAATGTGTTTCAAATAAGAGTTGCTCTGGAAATTATGTTTGAATATTTGTATTGAATATATGAGATTTAGTTGAACATCAATATACGGCAATATAAATTCTGGAAACGATTATCCTGTTTGGAAACCAATGAGATGAATATCCTCTGTGTTCTAGGCACTTTAATTTCTTGAACTGAAGTACTGCATATTGGGATTGATTGAGTAGAACTGTTCTCTTAATTCATGATCTGCAACCTTACTTCTTATGTAATCATTTACACGTAAATCATAGAATTCCAAACTAGTACAAACCCACAGAAAGTTTCCACAGTAAATTACAGTTGTTTATTGTTCTCTCGGGAAGGGGTTATCACAGGTTTGCTTAAATTTTTTTTTTCTTTTCAACTTTCTTGCTTCTCTTGGATAGGTTCGCTTTCAAATATTTATTTTTGGGATATTTAATTATTAATCAGACATCCCTAAAATCTATTCATTGTAATCTACAAATAAGTACCTTGGGCACAAAACATTCTTAATTAGAGTGAAAGTTATGCTTATGCTGCTAAATTTTTCATTCAAGTATTGAGTCTAAAATTTATGTGCAATTAGTGTGTTTGGTTTTTGTTAGTTGAATTAAAAGTCAAGTGTATTGCTAGGCTTTATATTAACATTGTGATTCATCTTAGTTGTAGCTTTCTATTCCTTTTATGGAATCTTGTGTTGATGATGTGTGCTAGAAGTGTTGGTACCCATATAAAGCTTGACATTCACACTTCTTGGTGTCCATTTTTGTCATTAGTTTATCATCATTTGTATGCCAAGTTAAGGTTAATGGCGTAATTCTCCGGCTAGGTTGCAAAGTCATTGTGTTGTGGTCTTGCCCTCCAACTAATGACTCATGCAAGGTGATCAAGGTCACACTACTTCAAGGGAAAAATCGAGTAGACTCCTAATTGATGATGCCTATGGCTATGAATTCTACAAAGTTTCTAGGTGATGTGGGTGACAAACCTCACGCAAAGTTCCTCTTTTGAGCAAAGATTGAGTGTATTTCTCCTTGATATCAAAAGTTGGCAAAAAGGTCCATGCATGCACCTAAGGTGGCTTTGCCACAGGTTTTCTCCGTTGGCACACAAAAATGGTAAACCCAATGGCATTCTCTACCCAAATCTCCGGTTTTCGCTCAAGTTAAGAAATTCACCTCCCAAGCATGCATTTTAGGTGGCATTGCCAACTAAAAAGTGTGCCTTTCAGGGTAGCAATAGGGTTATGAAAGCATGAAAGGGATTAAAAAATCAAATTCCAGTGCACTTTTTTGGTGGCTTTAACCCAACAAAACTTTACCTAAAAGAAATTGCCAAGTTGACCCAAGTGCGGTGCAGAAATTCATTGGCAAAGCCATGTAAAATCAGCACCATTGTGTTTAAAAATGGCAAACTTTTAGGTGAAACATGCCAGCATCCTTAGAGGGAATTTTAAGTCATAAAAAGTGCTCTTTTAAGCGGCAATAGCCGCATGAAACTCAGCTATTTTTTGTATTTCCTTTAGACATGTCTTTTCATAATCTTAATTATCGTTTTTTCCCTTGAAGCATGCTTAAACAGTGGCAAAACTACCTAAGATTAGCACTCAAGCATAAAGTAATGCTATGGTGCACTTTCTGAAAGTCTGCTACCTTTTATCCTTCTGGTGTCCTTTCCAAGTGGCTTTGCCACTCCTAAGCTCTGCCCAAGCTCTAAGTTGGGTAGCTTTTCAAAACTGCACACGTAAGTTCAGTTCCAAAAGGAAAAATCGGTTGAAAAGGGGTGCCTTTCTATTCTTGGTCAGCCTCAGTGCTGATTTAGGCAAGGAAACTCATATATATGAAAGTTAAACCCCTTCCAAAGTTCTCAAAATAATTTCACCTGCAGTTCATATCAGAAGCAAGAGCTATTTTTCTGAAATTTGCAGGGTTTCTTCCAAGACTATGAGCCGTGTTACAAGAGTTTAACAGCAATATGAAAGAGTTCTGAATATAACAGCAGAAATAAAGGCTTTCTGTGTATAGATTTCAGCAATGAGGGTTTTGCAAATCTCACAATGATGTCAGCAGTTTATGGTTGGTTTGAGCAGAACTGTGTTAGAGTCATGTGTGATGAAAAGAAGTATATATGATGCCTTCTAAATATTTTAACCACCATGTTGTTCACAATATCTAAGGGTTTCCAAGTAAAGGATTCAAATAAGTAAATTCATCATGGTCAAGGTTTCATAAGGTCTAGAGGATTCATCAAATTTCAGTGCGAAAAATTGCTTCAAGGTCATTTACATGCAGCATGCTAATTTTTAGCTCCGGCCACATCAAGCAGGTCTCAATTTCAGCAGTGACTATTTCCAGGCAGAGGATATGAGCCTCTTTTAGGCTGTTTTTATTTTATTAATTGTTTTAAAATTATAGTTGCCAGGAGACTGGTACTGGTACTGGTACGAGAGATTGGTACCGGTACCGGTACGACATTTTTCTAAAAATAGGAGACGGGGGTACTTGGAGACACTATTTTTTTTTAATATAAAAATTAATAATATATAGAAAATCTGAAAATATGATGACATTGAACTTTCAAAACAATAGCAGTAGTAAATTTTAAGATTTTGAGTTTGATTCACCCAAGAAAAACCCAAGAGAACCTGGGCGAAACCCAGACAAAACCCAAGCAAACCAAGACAGGACACACGTGCCTAGGCATCCAAAAAGTGTTTTTTTGAGCATTTTTTTAATGTTTTATGGATTTTGACTTTGACCCAAGCCCAATGGAACCCTAAAAGTGACCTCTAAATCACTCTAAACACCTTAACTACCTCATTCTTATTCATTTGTTTTGCAAAGAAGCATTTTCATTCCAAGAGGCCGAGCTTTCATTTTTGCTTGTTGGATTGAAAGCGGACTGTGACACAACTTTCTTTTTTCAAAAATTGTTTTGCATCATTGAATTGAGAATTTATCACACATCTGTAGAGAAACAGAGGAATACTACAAACTAAAACACATTACATTTTTGTTCTCACTGACTTGACCAACATCTCTCTTCTCTCATGTGGAGAGTTAGAACTGCTTGGCCATGCCTTTGCATCATTAGGGAAGTTTTGCTCTTTTTGACAATGTCAAAAGCATGGCTGCGTACAAATTAGGCAAAAGGCCTTTCCTTTTAGATTAGCAATGCATGGAAGATTCAAAAAGTATCCTTGATATTACAAAAAGATGTGTTTATACACTTCAATTGTGCAATCACCTTTTGGTTCTTTCAAAGAAAAATCTGCCTATGCCACTGTTACACTGCACAGGTAAACCAGATTTTGTATTGTGGAGCTATATTAAGCTACCACTCTCAAGACCAATGTAACAATGATACAAAATAATGTTTTAGACTGCAAGAAGACATCAAAATGGCTAGTGTACTAAACAAATTCTTATGATTTTTGAAGAATGCTGATAACTCTACTTAGTTGGCTTCTTTTTTCAAAATCGTACAAATTGAACCCTGGCATTAATATACTTTGTATATTGAGCTACCACAATTCAAGTTTCAACGATGAATATTTATCATGCACGTTTTAAATGACATTCATGTTTATGGTGGTTATGTTGTTTATTTGATGTTATGTGATATTCTAATCCTAATTCATGCTTCTAGGTTGCATATATATATATTATTTTTACATGTTTTTTGTACTAACGAACCCGACCAGTACCGGAACCGACAACTTAGTTTAAGAATGACATAAACTTTAAATACACAAAATTCAAATCCAAATGTCATTGTCACATTGTGTCAAAGAGTTAAAGAGTTCATACTTCAAATTTCATAATTATAGTTCACATTTGACATTACATATTGAAATTTAGAAATATTGATAGTTTGATTGGTTGATATGCAAAAAAAAATAAAAAATAAAAAATCTATTTGATATCTCATATCATCTACACCACATCATCCATGTCAAGGTCCTCAGCTATGATGCTCTCTAAATACTCATCACTCTCTAACACAAGTTCCTCTGCTGGTAGTTGAATTGGGGATAAATCAGTAAGGTCATCTGGTTCAACCACTTCATCCACTATGGCTGCAACATCTCCATCAGGTAAAATTTGGTCCCATTTTGCTGAAGGACCCTCCTTGTATGTAGGGTCTACATGAGAGAGAAGGTGATGTGAGTTATGAATGTACACCAGGTTCTTTACTTTCTTTGACCCCAATCAATTCCTCTTTAGTGAATGAATAAAACCATAAGTACGCCAATTTCTCTCATAAGATGAAGAGCTAGCTACTTGTGAGAGTAATCTTATTGCAAATGATTGCAATTCAGGTGTTTCACCTCCATGGTTCCACCACCACTCTATATGGTCTTTCTTTGCTCGCATATCATATAAAGCTTCCATGGAAGAAAAATCACCATGCCCACATGAAAACTTATTCCATTGACTCCTTATAACTGATGCTTTCTCACCTCGGCCATATATCTTTTTTATTGTAGCCCCAAACCCCTTACCTTTTTATCCCCATATGGAGCCCTCTTATTGGTCTCTTGTATATTATGCCATTTAGGATTTAAGGCATGGGCAGCACAATGAAGAGGTGTGTTAAGTTTGTTCCATCTTCCATGTAACTTTTCTTCTATCGAAGGATATAGTGACGGATCTTTTGCATCTGTTATTTTCTTAATTCTTTCACACATGGAATTTATTTCTTCATAAATTTCCCCCAAACATGGCTTGTCTGAATCTGCATAGTTGATCACCTCACATATGCGCTGAACAAAGTCCACAACAAATTTAATATCAGCCCAAAAAGGGTCATCAAGGATCATACCTCTCACCTCAATTGCATTATTTGAAGTAGATTGCCCAAGCTGCCCATGCATCACTAACTACCGCGGAACACAAAGCACCTTTCACTTCACAAAGACAGTGAAGAAGAATAAAATAAGAAGCAAACCTTGTATCAGCTGGTTTGAGAAGCTCCACCTTGGCAAATTTTCTATAAATAGCTTGTGTTTGGTGATGGTTACATATGAACATTTGAATTTTTCTGCCCTTTTCTATGAGAGCCGAAACCCACTCAAACTTGCCAATATCTTTGAGTGCATTATTCAATGAATGCACAGAACATGGTGTCCAAAATATATGCTTGTATTTCTTTTACACCAACATGCTTGTTGTTTTACAAACAGGGGCAGCATCTGTAACAATTTGGACTACATGTGATGCCCCTACCTCCTCAATGCCATCACATAGCTGGTTAAAAAGAAACTCTGCATTTTTTCTTGCCCTGAACAATCTAATGCCTTCAAAAAATAAGGCCCTTTGTTGCATGTTACCATGATATTAAGTGGTGGATGGTTTCTAGTATCCGTCCACCCATCCATCACAATGATGCATCCTTCTGAAGTCCACACTCTTTTCAATGGTGCAGTTTGTTGCTCTAATCGAATTTTTTCTTTATCAATTATAGTGTGAAGATTTTCATACATAGGTGGTTTATATCCAGCTGGTGCATTGTTGATTGCTTGGACCATCTCTGTATAGAAAGGTGATCGAGCAACATTAAATAGTATTCCATTGGCATAAAAGAAGCGTGCAATTGCTGCATCAACCGCTTCTCAACCTTGCTCATCAAATAATCTGCCAATGGGGTTTGAGCTACCAATGTGTGGCCTCTTGTGAGAACTTTCTGCTGCTACATCTCTTGAAGACACATCCACCTCTGCCTCTCTATTCTGATTTTGATTTGCAGTAGTTGCGCTCGTTGTTGAAGCATGAGAGCTCATATTAGAAACTTTACCATCAACCCTTTCTTGATCCCTCACAGCCGCATATTGTTCCACCTCATTTATTCAAGGATCAACACCTTTTCTAGGTATGTGAAGGAAATGAGCCCTCACTCTCGTGTAAGTACCTTGCCATGACATTGGGCATAACTTACATGAGATCGTGGCTGTTCCACGTGAACCCTTCGGCCCCTTAACACAATCAACATACTTCCACAACGGATACAAGCCTTGTTTGTTTCCCCCACTTGACATTCTCGATTCAATGATTCAAATTCTACAAAAAAAAAAAAAACAAACAAACAAAAAGACATTATGATTAGAAATGATTGTAGCTAAAGTTATGAAAAAGGAAACCAAAAAAAACATGAAAATTTGAAATGGTTTTAGCTAAAGTTATGAAAAAGGAAATAGAAAAAAACATGTCTTTGAGGAAATTATGAAAATGAATCATGATTGCACAATGCACACAACATGAGCACAAAATGAATCATGAAGGCCATAAAATGGTACATGCTTTTTGTGTAGGAGACAAATCACATCCACAGACACAGGAAAATTGGAAATCAATGCGAAGTTGGTGAAATTTGCTTGGCAGTCAACAGATGAAGACAACAGGGTATTACACATGCCACATTATTATAGTGCATGCCTATTTTTCATATTGTTTTATTTAGCATCACTAGCAATCTCAATAAAGGCGGTATAATGTATTGCACTGTGCACATTATTATAGTGCAATCCTATTTTTAAAAAATTTAGATTGTTTTATTTAGCAAATTAGCTGCTAGCATCACCAATAATCTCCACTAGAGCATTGCTCTTGTGGAGATTACTGGTGATGCTATTTTTTTAGATTGTTTTATTTAGAATCACTAGTAATCTCGACAAGAGCATTGCCCCTGTTTAAAATCGTGGAATATGTAAACATATTCCACGATTTTAAACAGGGGCAATGTACATATTCCACGATTTTAAACAGGGGCAATGCTCTTGTCGAGATTACTGGTGATTCTAAATAAAACAATTTGAAAAATAAAAAATTAGCCTTGCACTATAATAATGTGCACAACAACACAAGATATCCAGCCGACATTTTAGTGTTTCACATTCACCAAGCATGGGAGAGTTGGAGAGTGGAGACGGATAAGCATGGGAGAGTTGGAAAAATTAAAAATACTGTAACTCAAACTGATATTACTTACCGGTTTAGTCTTTTACACTTCAGTCTTCACTCTTTAGTGTCGTCGCCCTCTCTAGTCTCCTCTAGTCACGTGCTAAATGATGCCTCTCACTTTTAAAATTCGTGTTTTAGGTATTTTTCTTTATGTTTGGCCTTTAAAACGCGGGAGACTTCATGGGAGGCGCGAGAGACTTCATAGGAGACACCATTTTTTAGAGCCTGAGACTTGGAAGACGGCGGGAGACGTTTTGAGAAGTTTCTAGATGCATGAAGATGTCTCAAGGTACTGGTGTGGTGTCAGAGACGTGTCTCCATCTCCGAGACGCGGCTCAGAGGGGGGGAGATGCGTCTCTCGACTACTATGTTTAAAATAGTTTTATTTCCATATTCTTGTACATAGGGGCACAATAGCTTTGAAACAACGCTTTTTGGGATATTTACTATTCTTAAATCCATAAAAGCTACCTTTTGTAAGCTTATAAATAAGTGCTTTGAGCACATAAATTATTAGTGATAGTTGAAGTTAGACTTATGTTATAGAGGTTGTCATTCAAACATTGCAGTTGAGTTATTATGTTTTTGTGTAAGAATTTGATAATGAAATGAAATGATTTTAATCATGTCTACTAGACCAAAATAGTTTGTAGGACCATCGATCTTTGTATTAGAACCTAACTTTCATCTTGGCAAGTGACTTAACATAATTTTGAGTTATTTGTGTATCTTGAATCTTGCACAGTGTTTTAGTTCAATAGATTAGTTTCTTTTGTTTAAGCATTCATTAGTTTTCTCTTCAAATCTTTGTTGCAATCAAATGCTGATCTTTATTTTATCTAATCCGAAGTTGTCTTCGTTTGTGCTTGATGGTTTACCCTCCTTTATATTTGAAAATCTTGTTGTAGGGTTTGATTGTTAATAGTTTGGTGCATGCATTTAGGGAAAAAACATTGTCAATTAGTAATTTATATTTATGCAAAACCCCCATTGAAATCTTGTATAATGTACATACTTCTAAGTTTTGTTTATAGTTTTAGTCCAAGGTTAGTTAAGTCTCAAGGAGCTTCCCCTTACAATTTGAAGAATGGTTCTATCATATGTGTTATATTTTCTATTGCCTTGCAAGAGATAAATTAAAACCCTAACAAGTAGTTTATTCGTCCTATTTTTTTGTATGTAGACTTATTGGACTAAGTTTACCCATTAAGGAAGTGTTTGATTTTTCCAATTTAATTGTTTCTTGCAGTTGCTAGTTTTCAAAATATAAAACCTCTTTTGTGGGATAAAATCCTATCAAGTCTTGTGCTCAACCTCCAAGACTCGAAAATATAGGTTGAGTTTACATTCAATTACTTCCTTTTTGCAAAACCCCATTGATGATCTTGTAAAGTGTGCATAACTATTAATCTTGTTCATAGCTTTAGGTTTAGGAGTAGTGTTTAAATCTTAGGAAGCTTCCTTGCTAATTTGAAGAGGTTATTTTTGTTTACTATTATGCAGGGTTACATGGGGACGCGTCCCCTGCCCCAAAATCCCCTATCCCTGTCCCCTGCCGTCTCGGGGACAGGGGGACGCAAAGGGGACGTCCCTCTACCATCCCCGAAATAGCAAAATCAAGAGGAAACGCCAAGAAACGTTTCCTGTCATTTGGGGACGTCCCCCCGTCCCCGTTACGGATTGGGGATAGCTAGCCGTCCCCAAATCGTATCGGGGACAGCTAGCCATCCCCTATAGGCAAAAACTATTAAAAAATTAAAAAACTTATTTTTTAAAATTTTTTTAATCTTCTTCCTTCTTGCGCGGGGCCCACAAACTCTCCAAGTCGATTAAATATATTTTTTTGGGGGAACTAATGTTTTATGAAGACAAAACATTAAAATTTTGTCTTAAGTTCTTAACTATATACAGAATAAATTAAGTTTTTTATTTCTCACGGATGAAGGCACGGATGGGAGACGCAGCTGTGAGCGGACATTTTTTGAGCCGACTGTGGGAAGCTCGAACCAGGGGCGACGCACTGGTTTGTTTCTCAGGCGACCAAGTGACCAGCTAGTAGCAGGGGCGATGCTGGTTTTTTTCATTTTTTTTTTCTAATATTATCATATGTGCTTAAGGCGCACATTTGCAGTGATGGGTGAGGGCTGAGGACTATCTGACAATCTTGTTCATTCCAAGAAACATTCACCAAATTTCACCATGCTGCTTAGAGATGAAAAGCAACATGACACATTATATAAATAGCTCCGTTGCTTAACAATTGATAACTACAATCATGCTAAGATGTTTGATACTGCTGTGATAAATTTTATAATGCTTTAATGACATTTCTTATGCTGTTATAGTACTACTCTCGCGATTTACTTACATATTGATATTGTTGTTATCAATTATTAATTTATTGACATATCTCTCTTTCCCTCTCTCTCTCTCTAATATATTAATAAATTTTGAAAAAATCATATATATATATATATATGTATTTTGTATGTCGCCGTCCCCTGCCGTCCCCCAAAAATTGCCCCCTAGGAAACGTCTCGGAAACACGTCCCCTACCGTCCCCCCGTCCCCATCCCCGACAGGGCATGTAACATAGCTATTATGTTTCTTGTTGTCTCCCAATTAACAAATTAATATGCTATCAATTTTCGGTGCCCACCATGGGACACATTTTCATGAATGTTAGCCTTGTTGCCTCCAAATTGAAGCTCTTTCATCCTAGGAGATAATGTCTACACCTAATCATGAAGGAAAGCAATTGATCTAGCAATTGAAGAACCACTACAAACAATGGTGATTGCAATAGCAACAATGGTCTGCCCTCGTTTCCTAGGAGCCAATATTGGTCCATTGACTTTACCAAAGTGCAATGACTTCCCACATGGCTTGAAGAAGAATATTTTGAAGTTTCATGGTGATAGCACTCAACATTTAGATAAAAGTATTGGCACCCTCCACAGTTGCAATGTTTCAGGGGTGCTCCTTGAAGATGTTGCAATATGACATTTTGCCAAAATCTTGGTTGGAGGAGCTTTTGAATGGCTCAACCATCTTGTCGCAGGTTCAATCATTGGTTGTGAGACTATGCAAGTGAAGCTCTTTTCACGCTTCAAACCTACTGAAGATAGTCAGATTCGTTTTGCCCAATTGTCAATTGCAAAGAAAAAGGATAGCGATGAGCCAATGAAGAATTTTTCAAAAGATTCAATCACTTTGTCTAAAGAATCGACTTTACTTTGAAGTCATCTTCAAAAGTCCTCTTGAGTGCTTTATTAATACACTCTCATTAGAGGTTGCATTCATGATGAAATCTAGTTGGATTGATGAAATGGAAAATGTGCAAAAACGAGTAGTTGTGATAGAAGACAATATGACTACCATTGGCAAAATAAAAAAAGAGTCATTTAGGCCAATGATTCCAATCTGCTGATTCTCAAAGGCACCTTCAAAGAAGTAACATAAATGATTGATTCAAAATTACCACCTCCATTTGAAAGGCTTGCGTTAGAGGCAGTTCTTGATGAAAACTTGGATAATTTTTGTTCCTTTCAAGTGACAAGATCACGGCACCAAGAGTTGTCATGAGCTGCTTTGCATGATACAACTCACAGTTGCTTCTAGGTCAAACTATTAAAGGTTTTCAGATAACCTTCAACATTTTTGAGATGAGCATGTTGGCAACTCTATAATGGAATATTTGCATTGTGGACTTGTTAAAGCTGAAAAAGTAAATACATTCAATGATACACAAGTTCTTGGAGTCAAAGAGTTGATGAAGATCAAGTAGTTGAAAGGAAGAAAGCACATGAAGAGAATCCATAGGGAGCCACCAATGGTGTCCTATTACCAAGATAGATCATGATGACAAGTTAGACTTTCTGTATACCTCATAAGCAATTGCTTGATTTGCATGATGAAGACTAACAACCTTCCATTTCAGATCTAGAAGGAATTTCATATCAATGTTCTTCGAAGGAGACAATGCCTCGCAAATGTTCGCAAAGCATGGTAATGATCCAATTGTTTTACCAAGCAAGAAGGTATTAATTGTTCCATAGAATAATATGCATCAAATGAATTCTTCTTTTTGTTTGAAGAGTTTATGTAGGACAAGACAAAGGAAATAGCATAGATGGATGAAAAACAAAGTCTTCTGCTTGAAGATGATGCAACTCTAGAGGCATATATTGTTTTAGAAGCATGTATGGAAGAGTCATTGTCAAATTTGGATGTTCTCTTGCAGCAACTTGAGAATGATTCATCTGTTGAAGACTTAGTGAACTGTTTTTTTGAGTTTTGTCTCTCCTCATTTTTAACATCTCCTATAAACACCCATGCAGAACCATTGAACAAACATTAATTGTTAGTGAGCTAATGCTAGGGTTGGATTTGTCTAAAGGAGAAGGATTGTTTATCAAAGAAGAAGAAAAACTTCCAATAAATCTTCTTCCCTTTTAGCCCTTGCGACAAAAGACAATAGCTACACAATAAAAGATGATGAGTCTAATCGTTTTATTCCTTTGCTTGATGGTTTCTTTGAAATAGATTGTCATACTGAGGCAAGAGAGAACCTGTTTGCTCAAAGCCCACAACCATTATTTGGGAAAATTCATAGACTTTATCATTTTCTTCAAAATGCTCATTTTTATCATTATCTAGTGGTTGAAGATTATACAAATCTTGACAGTTTGTTAGACCATGTTTCAACAGGTGCATTTTCTGAAACCAGTGAACTGTTGCCAAAACAAGATTCATAGAAGTTACTCATCTCTAACTTGGAGAGTCAATTCAAGTGATGGAGATTTTTCTCCAACAACTTCAACCTTTTTTGAACAACATTGATTTATCTGAACTCATGATTTAGTATGCTGATGTGAGACATGAAGAGATTCAGATGAAATATGAGGTGGTCACCATTCCTGAGGATGTGTTATGACAAGAAGACTTTGCAAGGTACCTTAAGAAGGAACTGGAGTATCATCATCTAATGGAAAGGTTTTTCACTGAGGAAGAAGGCTATCTAGAACGACCAGATGTTAATCAGTTTGTGCTCCAATTTTCCCTGGAGGATCATTCAAACCATCTTGAATTGTGGATCTCAATGAAAATTCTTAAGATTCCTAAGATGCATACTACAACTTGAGACCTGTCTCAAATAGAGGGGTGGTTATTTCTCTCGGCCCATTAATGGTTTCATCTACCTAGTTTGTTCCATGTTGTCTATAGGTAGGTAGGTTTTGTCAATTTTTTTGTTCATCTATTGTAAATGTGTTTCCCTTTTCCATAATGTGTTTGATTCTGTCATTGTTCTTGTTAGGTTAGGATAGTTGTCTATTTAGGTGTTTAGAATTAGGCTTGACACTGTTGCCCACAAATAAGATGCTGATTGAAATTTTCTATAAGAGATTCTAAATTTCTTCTATTGCCCAAGTTTACCACATTGTTCCTAGAAAGATCCAGTTGCTGGTAGTAGGAACCCATGCAAAACTCAACTTTCATACTACATATTGTCCATTTTGTCATCATGATCAATCATTAAGATGTGTTAGTCCAAGTCATTTTGTGATCTTCCAAGTCAGTTTGCAAAGTTTGTCATGTCATGGTCTTTATCCTTCAAGAAAAGACTTTTGCAAAATAATGGTAATTGCCACAAGTCCGATGAAGCAAATGATGATGTTAGAGAAAATATGAAAGGTAATGAATGAGCAGAAGAAGGGCAATCATAGGGCAAAAGTAAGAGAAAATCAGCAAGTAAAAGCAATAGAAAAGTACTATCAAAGTTTCACTTGTGAAAAAAAGTGGCAAAGGTTATCTAAAAATATGCCTGGCTATGGCAGACACACAGGTGCACATCAGAGATGATTCTTCCGTATGAAATTCCTGCTAGGTATATAAAAGTGGAACCATTATGATTAAACCCCACAAAGTTCCACTCAAAGCATTGGTAAGTAGGGGCATGTATATGATGTGGCTTAACAACTAAGGTTCTCCACCTAGGACCATTAAACCAAGCAATAAGTGAAAAACATTCTGACTCATGACAGCTAAGTGCACTTTATTATTAGCTCAACAAGCTAAAACTCCACTTTTGGGCAGTAAGTGATCAAATCTCCGCCTGAAATTCCTCCCTTAAGTCTAATTAGCAAAGCATCAAGCCATGCACACTTTAGGAATGGTTAAGATATCAATTTAAGCCATCATTATTGTGCCAAGTAGCAAGGAAAAGTGGAAAGAGTGGACAAAGATCATAGTAGGACAGAGATAATGAAGTTTTCAATATCAAAAAGTAGGCTAAATGAGATTGGCTTATGCCTAGTGTGGCTCAGCCACTTAACTTTTCTGCCAGCAGCATTAAAACATGGCGATTGACTGATAAGTGCTCACCAGTAGAGGCTATACCATGTTAAAGTTCCAATCAGCATATGAAATCAGGGCTTCAGTGAGGAGTATTTCCACCAAGGTGTCAAGGACATAACGATGCCACACTTTTAAGTGGCCCAGTCAGGAATTCTCTGACAATGTCTTAAAATAGGGTCTATGTGAGTTTGATGCCCACCTAGAATGATTTAACCACCTGATTTCTCAGCTCAAACTTCAGCCTGCAGGTAAAAGCTGGCTTAAGTGTCTTGAAGCTGAGCCAAACATAAAGGAAAAGTGGTTAATGTGGATAAGTGCTTGCCAGGCCTGGTTTAACATTGTGATAATTCTGCTAGCAGTTGGAAAAGGGCTGAGTCAATTCATAGTTCCACCTGGCATTAAAAATTGGCTAAAGTGATGCATTCTGCCTCGATTAGAAGAAATGTTTTAAGATGATGAAAAGCACGCCTAACAGTCAATTCAGTGGCAGATGCAACCACAAAGGAATTCCTGATTTGGGATGAACAGTCTGATAAATGGAATCATAAGGAGAATAGGTGCTTTGCAGGTTGTAGGCAGTATCTGACAGGTTTGGGAAACAGAAGCAGCAATATTATCTGAGATTTTGACATGTTTTTGCAGGTCTGATCATAAGTCAAGTGCTACAAATAGCAGAGGACAGTGTTCATACATGTATAGCAGGTTTCCAGTCTCCATAAACAATGAAAAGTAGGGATTTTCAGTCACGTATGACAACAGTTCTGAAATTATGTATGACTACAATTTATATACCTCTATTTTCATGCACATGTCAGTAGAGTGATAGTCTAAAAACAGAGTTTATAGGACAGGTTATGGTTAGGGTTTCAGATTCAAAATTTTCCCATATTTTCATACAAACCCTGGGCAATGTTGTATTTTGTTGATCAGAGAAATCATTTTAGGGTTTTCATTTTCAGTTCCTTGTGTTGAAGAAACCCTGTGGATTATTTCTCATCTTTTGGATGGATCGTGGGAGTTAGGGTTTCAATATCTATTAGGAGGGTTCACCAGTTCTAGTGCAAAATGTGTTTCAGAATTTCAAAGGCCATCCATTGCCCAAACAGCTATTCTTAGTAGTGGCTTTATCAAGCAGTGGTTTTTCTAGCAGTCAATTTTTAGGCAGTGGATGAGACTTATTTTTTTGGCGACTTTAGTCAGTTTTATTTTATTAGTCTTAATTTTAGAATAGGTTTGCTTTAAAATTCCCTTCTTTCCACTCTTTTCCACTTAAATAGGTTTGGTCTGAAACATTTCTTATTGGGATAGTTCATATTTAGGTATTATTCTCAAATCCCAAAAAGCTACTCATTGTAACCTATAAATAAGTGTCTTGGGCACAAGACATTCTTAATGATGGTGGAAGTTATGCTTATGCCATTAAAATTGTCATTCAAGTTGTAATGGATACCCCTAATCTGCCCCTGGTTTTTTCTCAAACATCACCACACACAGTTGTAGGTAATTTGTCAAACAGTTGTCATGCACCTCCTTATACCTCCGTTTGGTGTTTTAGTTCCGAGCCCTTATGATTTTGATATGGTGTTTGAGTTTAATGAGGCACTTATAGCAAACAGAAATTAAATGGAAATAAAGTTTAAACAGCAATATAACACATTAACGGTACTGAAATACGAATTTCATTGAGAGAAACAACTTGTTTATTAATAACAAATCTCAGTACAAATTAACTCACTAGTTTACTCCAACAATAAGTGTTTATCAAGATAATGTCTGATTCCCTCTTCCTTATCAGCAACAATGGCACTCTCAGGCGTCCAAACTAGTTTCCCATCAATCCCAAGTCAAGGTAGCATGGTACGGCCAGTCTGGAATGTACAGCTTGCTGGAAATATGCACAGCAGTTGCTGGAGATCATATCTTATCTGTAATCTGTAGTAGATCCTCTCTAATTGCTGCCCCAAAGCTGGTTAGCACCTGCGGTTACCCCTTCAAATCTGTGAATAAGTACTGATGTAGCTCTTGCCTGTAGCTAGAAATTCAACTTTCAGACCTGAAAATTGGTTAATCTCCAAACCATGTCTTCCAATGGCATGAAGATTGTTACCACTTGAGGGTAGACGTCCTCGAAGGCCAAGAGAACCCTGCAATTTGCAAGCATCGCAAAGTATCTTCATCCAAGCATACCCTCATGGCGTCCCAACATGCTGGTTTAATCTTTCCTTCATGGGTCGAACTCCCTTGTGCAAGCAATGTGGGACTAAAGAGCCCAAATGACATTTTAACATTGAATATTTTAAGGCCCATGTACTTACATGAGGCATCCAATGCCTAGGAAGCCCACTTTTCAAAACAACTTTAATAAATAATAAAGTGACTTTATTAATGAGTCTTTTATTTAATTGTCACTTTATAATAAAGTAAATTATCTTCAGGCATTAAATAATATATGAGTCAGACTCGGAAAACCACATATGATAGCTCGTTGGAAATCTCTTGCCTTGACGGACCAAGTCCCATACTGAGAATCCTCATAACACCTGCTGAAAGCTGGAACCCATTGAAACCAACTCTAAAGATCACCCTGACTGACTTACTAAAAATAGTAAGTCTTGCAAATGCCACCAACTGAGCTCCCTAAACACTTCATTAGCCTGCGGAAGCTCTTGTCATAGGCTAATCTACAAATCCTGATGGTCAGATCACATAGGGGACATTACAGTCCGCCCCCCTTGAAATTGCTTGTCCTCAAGCAATCTCAACCCTGGATGCTTCAAGATATATTCTCCCTCCCAAGTAGCATCCTCAACTGGTAGGTTCCTCCATTTCACCAGGTATTCTCTGATAGTCCTTTTGCGAAGCATGCATTCCTTGGTGTCAAGAATAGCTTTAGGTACCAAAATAAGCTTCCCCTCATCATCAAGAGGTGGCATCTTTGCTAAAGGCATCACATTGTGACCTAGAGCCTTCTTGAGGTGTGACACATGGAAGGCATTATGCACTCTACTGTCAACAGGCAACTCCAGCTCATAGGCCACTTCCCAAATTCTCGTGATCACCTGGAAAGGTCCATAATATCGTGGCTTCAACTTCTCTGCACCGCTCCTCTTGAGTGGAGACTATCTGTAAGGCTGCAGCATGAGGTATACCATGTCTCCGACCTCAAATGATCTCTCTATCCTGCGTTGATCGACATACTACTTTTGTTGATTCTGTGCCTTCTGCATATTCTCCTTCAGTGACCTCATAATGTCTTGGCTCTCCTGTAACAGGTCCTTGGCCTTCGGTACTCTGCTTTCACCAAAGAGCAAATCCAGGAAGCTTGGAGCTTCATATCCATATAGAGCCATAAACAGGGACATTTGAATAGACATGTGGTATGAAGTATTGTAGCAATATTCTCCCAGGTATAGCCACTTTACCCACGCCTTCTGCTACCCTAAGATATAGTTACGGAGGTATCTCTCCACCCACTTATTCACAATCTCAGTCTGCCCGTCTGTCTGTGGGTGATAACTGGTACTCGGAGTGAGCTCTGTCCCACATAACCTGAAGAGCTCTTGCCAAATATTGCTCATAAACCTATTGTCTCTGTCACTGACAATGCTCCTTGGCAACCCATGTAATTTGAATACCTCTCGGAAAACCAACTCTACTGTCTGAGTTGCTGAATAAGTAGATGAAATGGCGAAGAAATGCGCAAATTTCGTCAACCTATCCACCACAACATAAATACAATCCCTGCCCTAAGCCTTAGGAAGGCCTGTGATGAAATCCATTGATATGGTGTCCCACTTCCTGTCTGGAATGGGAAGGGGCTGCAATAAACCACCTGGGAAGGAGTGCTCATACTTATTCTGCTGGCACACTGGACACTCCCTCACAAACTGCAGTACCTCTGCCTTGAGACCCTTCCAAGTAAAACGCTCTCACCTGTCGATAGGTCTTAAAATAACTTGGATGCCCTACCATCGGGGAGTCATGGAAAGCCCTCAAGATTTTCTGCTTCATAGCAGAATCTGGCACCAAGATGATCCTTTCTTTGTAAATGATCAAGTCATTTACAACGGTGTACCTATCATCTCTGATAGTGTCATCTATAATCCTAGAAGCCCACTTATCCTTGGCATATTTTGTTGAAATGAGTTCTCTCCAATCATCTGTCACTATTCCCACGGCACATAAATGGGGTCTTCAGGACAAAGCGTCAACAACAATGTTCTTCTTCCCTTTGACATAAACTATGTCAAAGTCATAGGCCTGAAGTTTGTTGACCCACTTCTACTGCCTGTCTTTCAAGTCCTTTTGTCCAAGGAAATGTTTCAGGCTATTATGGTTTGTTTTAACCATGAATTTACTGCCCACCAAATACTGCCTGAACTTAGCCAGTGCGTGCATAATGGCTAACATCTCCTTGTCATAGATGTTGTAGCTCTTTTCAACACCCCTCAACTTCCTGCTCTCATATGCTATGGGGTGTTTGTCTTGCATCAAAATTGCGCCAATGCCTTCTCTTGAGGCATCACATTGTAACTCAAAGGGCTTTCTGAAATCTAGAATGGCCAAAATCGGGCAAGTGCTCATCAATTCTTTGAACCTGTCAAAACTCTGATGAGCCCTCTCTGACTAGTCAAATCCATCCTTTCAAGTCAAATCTGTAAGGGGGGCAACTGACTGAGAAAACCCCCTCACAAAACGGCGGTAAAACCCACAAAGACCAAGAAATCCCTTGAGCTGAGAAGTATTCCTTGGTGGCAGCCAATCTACTATAGCTCGGATCTTGTCCGGATCAACCTGAACACCCTTTGCACTGATGATGTGTCCTAAATACAAGTCTGTCATCCCAAACTCACACTTGGTCATCTTGGCATACAGGGACTCCCGCTCAAGAATGCTCAGCACAATATCTATGTGCTTCAAGTGCTCCTCCCATGTCCTGCTATAGATCAATATATCATCAAAGAAGATCAACACAAATCTCTTCAATTCTTCTCTGAATACCTTGTTCATGCAAGACTGAAAAGTGGTCGGTGCATTAGTCAAACCGAAAGGCATGACTAGAAACTCAAAATGCCCATAATGGCATCTGAATGCTGTCTTCTCCACGTCCTCTCTGACCCGAATCTGATGGTAGCCGAATCTCAAATCTATCTTGGAGAAGTAACAGGCTCCATGCAGCTCGTTAATAAGCTCATCAATACGAGGAATCGGGTACTGGTTCTTAATTGTCTTATTCAATTCCCTTTAATCAATGCACATCCTGAGTGTTCCGTCCTTCTTCTTCACCAGGGCAACTAAAGAAGCAAACAGACTCTTACTAGGCCTAATGTGACCCATCTCGAGAAGCTCCTTAATAGCTTTCTCAATCTCATCTTTATACCTCTTGGGGTGTCGGTATGGAGTGATGATAACTGGTTTTGCCCCTTCCTCAAGCTCAATCACGTGCTCATTCCCCCTATCAGGGGGTCTACCTGGAGGTATGTCACCAAACACCTTGGTGTGTTTGGTTATCAATGCCTGAACATCCAGACGGTATTCTTGCTTTTGTTGCTCTGTGACCTCTGGCATCACTAGAATCTTTGTTGCCCACTGGACCTGGTCATGCCGAATTAATCTCTCCATCTTCTTAATTGACACAACTCTTAGCCCACCATCTGATAAACCCCTGAGCACAATTTTCTTCCCATTGGCTTCAAATCTCATTTCCATTTTCTGAAGATTGAACGTAAACTCCTCTAATGACTTCATCCAATTCATCCCTAGCACCATATCTGTGTCTCCAATATTAACCATGAAGAAGTCATCAGTCATCTCATAGTTTCCTAAGCACAAATGCAGGTTAGATATTTTTTGTGTGCAAGTTATCTTAAACCCATCTGCCACCATAACCCTGAAGCCCTCATGCTCCTTTGTTGGTAAACCTCTGTGAGCAACAAACTTCTCATCAATGAAGTCGTTTGTCGCTCCGGTATCGATGAGTGCAATAAATCGATGCCCATCCAACATCCCTCTCACCTTGAAAGTGATTGCTCTCTGAATGTTGGACAATTGTGCAATGGTGCCATCACTCTTGGCTCCCTCATCTGAAGAGTTCCCATCATCACTGCCCTCTGAATCAGAGGACTACCCTAAATCCTCTCCTGCTGACTCCTCTGCTGAGAAATACTCCATCTGCTTAGCCTTAGCCTTAAGAGGACACTTATGGGATAAATCCCAAGGCTCTCTACAATGAAAACACAATTTTTTTCTGAGCTCGTTAAGTGTGTCACTATCTAACTTCTTGGTTTCCTCCCACGGCTGGTAGTTATCCCTATGAAAAGGTTTCCTGTCCTTATCTTTCTTCGAGGGAAAACCCTTAGATTGAAATTTACTTCTGGAGGGGGAAGAAGAATCCATGTCCTGTGCTTTCTTAATAGCCTCCTAAAGTGAGGGTGGATTGAGAGCTTTAATCCAGCCTCTCAATGGATCTGCCAGTCCATCCATGAACAACACCAGAATCTTGCGCTCAAAAACATCTATCACCAACACCGCAAGCTTCTGAAACTCTGTAATGTAAATCTCCAAAGGTTCGCACTACTTGAGCTGTGCAAGCTCCTTAAAATGCAGCTCTGGGTCCTTCCTATCAAACCGCTCTATCAACCTCTCTATAAACTCCAAATAAGAGGTTATTTGCACATGACCCATGGTGACCATGCCATGGTGCCACCACTTGTGAGCCACTCCATCTAGATGTATAGCTGCATATTTAATAGCCTCTTCCTCAGGCATAGGATTTAGCTGTAAATATGTATCGACCTTCTGCACCCAAGCTCGTGTAGTCGTCTTCCCCGACACATCAAAATAAGGCAATTGCAGCTAACCCACTTTCTTCCTTAGTTCATAATTTTGGTTCCTATCACTAGTGTGGGGTCTATGTCTCATCCTAACATCGATATAATCCTTGAGTGTGATGGTTGCTGTAAAGTCAGGTCCTCCGGCCTCCCATCCTCTCTGGAGCTGATCTTGTATATCTGTGATCTACGGTTCAACCTCAGGTTGTGCAGGTGCTCGAGGTGGGAAGGTAGGTATCATTGACCTAGAACTCACAGTTCTATTGGGTTGGGCTGCGTGTGCAAAGTTATCTCCTACATTTTTGTCTCCATTGTCTCCATTTTGCCCTTTGTTCCCATTCTATCCATTGTTGGCATTGTTTCCACCTCCCATGTTAACATTAATACCCATCTATCATGCCATCATCTGCATCATTAACTCAAGCCGTTGGCTCTGCTCTTGGGCCCTCTGCTCTGCTAAGCGCTGCCCTTGTGCCAATGTATCTAGTAATTGTAGAAATCTCTCTTCACCAAGGTCCCCGGCATGCCTATCTCCCATGTGTCCTGTATTGTGTTGTTCACCTGTATTATCCTGTGCTCTTGTAGCCCTGTGTTTCTCTTGTTTCATATGCAACAATGCCCTGTTTCTCCTTGTGTTATAAGTATGTGTCAAAGGTGGTATATCATCGCCTGACATGACATAGTCTGCTCATAATAGAACCCAACAGGATGGCAGGACTTAAGGCTCTGATACCACTGTAATGGATACCCCTAATCTGCCCCTGGTTTTTTCTCAAACATCACCACACTCAGTTGTAGGTAATTTGTCAAACAGTTGTCATGCACCTCCTTATACCTCCATTTGGTGTTTTAGTTCCAATCCCTTATGATTTCGATATGGTGTTTGAGTTTAATAAGGCACTTATAGCAAACAGAAATAAAATGGAAATAAACAGCAACATAACACATTAACGGTACTGAAATACGAATTTCATTGAGAGAAACAACTTGTTTATTAATAACGAATCTCATTAGAAATTAACTCACTAGTTTACTCCAGCAATAAGTGTTTATCAAGATAATGTCTGATTCTCTTTTTCTTATCAGCAACAATGGCACTCTCAGGTGTCCAAACTAGTTTCCCATCAATCCCAAGTCAAGGTAGCATGGTACGGCCAGTCTGGAATGTACAGCTTGCTGGAAATATGCACAGCAGCTGCTGGAGATCATATCTTCATCTGTAATCTGTAGTAGATCCTCTCTAATTGCTGTCCCAAAGCTGGTTCATGCAAGCATCTGCAGTTACCCCTTCAAATCTGTGAATAAGTACTGATGTAGCTAGAAATTCAACTTTCAGACCTGAAAATTTGTTAATCTCCAAACCATGTCTTCCAATGGCATGAAGATTGTTACCATTTGAGGGTAGACGTCCTCGAAGGCCAAGAAAACCCTGCAATTTGCAAGCGTCACAAAGTATCTTCATCCAAGCATACCCACATGGCGTCCCAACATGCTGGTTTAATCTTTCCTTCATGGGTCAAACTCCCTTGTGCAAGCAATGTGGGACTAAACAGTCCAAATGACATTTTAACATTGAATATTTTAAGGCCCATGTACTTACATGAGGCGTCCAATGCCTAGGAAGCCCACTTTTCAAAACAACTTTAATAAATAATAAAGTGACTTTTTTAATGAGTCTTTTATTTAATTGTCACTTTATAATAAAGTAAATTATCTTCAGGCATTAAATAATATATGAGCCAGACTCGGAAAACCACATATGATAGCTCGTTGGAAAGCTCTCGCCTTGATGCACCAAGTCCCATACTGAGAATCCTCATAACACCTGATGAAAGCTGGAACCCATTGAAACCAACTCCAAAGATCACCCTGACTGACTTACTAAAAATAGTAATTCCTGCAAATGCCACCAACTGAGCTCCCTAAACACTTCATTAGCCTACGGAAGCTCCTGTCATAGGCTAATCTACAGATCCTGATGGTCAGATCACATAGGGGAAATTACACAAGTATTGAATCTAAATTTTATTTGCAATTAATGCATTTGGTTTTTATGGATTGTATTAAAAGTGAGGAATAATGTTAAGCTTGTATTAACTATTAACATTGTGATTCATCTTAGCTGTAGGTCTGTATGCATCTAAGTTATTCGATTCATGAAATCTTGTGTTGTTTATGTGCATTAGAAGTAGTTTAATCGTCCCATTTTCATGTATGTAGACTAACAAGTCTCTGAGTTTAGCTAGTAAGGAAGCATTTCGTTGTTTCCAATTTAATTGTTTCATTTTCTGCAAGTTTTCAAACTCTAAAACCTCATTTGTGGGACAAGAACCTTTCAGGTATTGTGGTTAAAACTCTAAGACTCAAAAAGATAGGTTGAGTTTACTTTCAGTTATTTCTTTTATGCAAAACCCCATTGATGATTAGCTGTGTTTAGACCTCAAGCAGCTTCCCCTACTAATTTGAAGGTTTTCCTCATGTGTTGTTCCATTTTGTGTTGTCTAGCAGGAGACAAATTAAAATGCTAACACATTCCATTACACACTTTGTTCTAAATTTGCATGCAAGGGTACTGTCTGATGTCCTTGGGAGAGTGGAGGGACAATGGGGAGAGTGGCCATCCCCAAAATACTGTAAAATTAGAGGGATGTTTCATCCCCATAATAAAGTCCCCAAAGCATCCCTAAGTGCAGAGATGTGTCTATACCCTTGGGGAATGCTAGGTAATGTAATTCAATTATGAAATAGATAGATACTATAGGGCAATTATAAGGTCTATTATTATTAAAGACTATGTTGTCTGTTTTCTGGTATTGGGCCCTAGGTTTGGGTCTGGTTCAAATTGGATTCGGGTTGATTCTGGTTGGAATTCACATAGGGGGCATGAAATTCTATGCAGATTCATCTTGGGCAAACTTGGATAGAATACAGTAGAACTTGAAGATACCCTAAGCAAACCCACACAAAAAAAATGGTCTTCTAAATTTGAATTTTTATTTTTTTTGCATCTTTAAAATGAACCAAGACAACCAGCATGATTGATTGGGCACAGATACCATTTTTTCGTTTCTTTAAACCCTTCCTGTGTTGGCTGAAATGCCCATGCCCTTTGGTTTTCAAATAAATGGAGAATGCAGTTTGTGGATGTGGTGATTTGATTGGAATTCCCTTTCTGTATTGGAGGCAAACACTTCTACGACGTACCTTATGTCAATTGAGTTCATGGTTGATCCCACCAAGATTGATAGGAGCTTCCTCTAATTTGTTCAAATTCTTTGTCATTTTCATTTATCAGTTGTGCTATTTCCCATTTGTGTCATCGTTGTCTATGGAAAATAGAGATTTGACATACAAATAGTGAGATCTTTGCCATTTCCCACTCTCCAACAAGGCCCCTCTGGGTAAATTGGAACACTTGAATACCTGGGGCTTTTTTGTGCAAAGCAAAAGAGGGCCTTTCTCTGCTGCAATAGTGGAAAACTGCACTATTTTATCATTAGTGAAGGGTTTATTTTCTGTGATTATAGTCTATTATTAAATTGATGATAAGAATTTTTTTTTTTTTTTTTAATTAAATGTCTTTTATGGTATTTATTTATTTGTTAAGGAAATATCTTGTATGGTTTATTATTGAAATATAGATGCATCGAGGATATAATGGAAAATGGGATTATATATGAGATTTCTATATTATTTTGTATGGACAAACCGAAAAATGAATCCAACCCCCAAATTGTTTTTGCTGGATCCACAAACTGAATCTATGAACCCAAACTAGGATCCAAAGAACAATTGGCAACATATATAAAAGACTTGCAATATAATCTCTCATTATATTTGATTGTAATACACATTGTAAATATATTATAATTATTTGATAAATAATTAATAATGCTTTAATACTATGTTGATCTATGCATTATATATTGGTATACAAATGTCATATAGGTTCATCTTATAGACAATAATCACTGTTTGTGAATTGACATTTTGGATGACCCATTCCTTGTTTTAGCAGTCGAAGAAGATGAAATAGCAACATAATGGCTGACAGATTTCACTTAAGAGATTTTGAAATTATATTTTTTCATTACTGAGTTAGAACTTGCATCACAAGAATGATGCCATCTTAAAACACTAACACAATGATGGCATTCTAGGGCTCCTTAACATCAACTTGACTACTGGGGTTAAGAACACAATAATGCAGCACTGCAAACAAAACGTCAAAACCTGAAAGAACACAATATTTTGTTGAAGTAAACCTTCAGTTTCTTATTGTTTTAGTTTCACTGTTTCAGTAATATTTGATGAATTATTGAATTTACCAGAATGGATTTTGTCTTTTTGTAATATTCTGACACTGAAAACACCCTCAAAACCAGGCACAACTTGTTTCTGCTGTTCGAACAGCTCTAGATGCATCTGCTGGCCCAATTCTCTTGGATGCAGGTTTTCAGCTGGCCACAAAGGTAAGTCAATGTCGGTGTTAAAATTCAATTTATTATTGATTTTGATTTTCTGTGAGTATGTTTTCATTAAGGATACTAAAATAGAATTTTTGGCAGATTTTAACAAGCAGCATTGCAAGTGGGGATCGAGTGGTACTTGAACGCATGTTTGTTATGATATCACGCCCTTTGGGTGACTTTGAAAGCCTTTACTACCCTTCATTTGCAGAATGGGTTAGTTGTAAGGTGAGTGTATCTTAAATTATTGTATTCTTTTTTGTCAGATATTTTTTCCTGATTTTGTAAGAAAGCACATGCACTATGTTCCTCTAGTTGCAGAATATACAAAACATAAGCTTTGTGCATAACCTATTTCAATGTACCCTTGTCTATAAATCCTGGAAGTACAAGAGCTTTATATTGCAAGTTTGATATTTTTTAATATGTTGATACTTCATTTTATTGCTTTAATCTAAGCTATCACAAGCACTCCCAAGATAGTATACCTGATGATATTCCCTGCTTTGCCTGTTTTTTCATACTAGACATTAAAGTATTTATCTGATGTGATTAGGATTTTTGCCTTCTTTGGGTTTTGAATTTAAGGCAGCTTTATTGCACTTTGCAGGTTAAAATTAGACTTCTGGCAGCTCATGCAGCTGTCAAGACATATGCGTATTACTGCATTAAAAATGGTCTTAGTAATACAGAATATTCATCCTTAGTTCCTTTACTTTTAAAGAATTCAACCTTTCTTGCTCGTTGTTGGATTGGACTTCTTCAAGATCATGTATTTTTGCATACGCACATACTCTCAAAGAGAAAGGTATATTGTTTGTTAAAATATTTGCAATATAAGTTATTCCTTTTAACATGCTTTCTAAAATAGTGATGCTTTGTGCATTAAACTGTGTTCTTTGTCTTATTTGTACTGGACAGTACAAGCCATTTCTAGATGGTATTCAATCAGCAGCCATTTCATCAGTTGTGCATCCATATCTAAGTGAAATATGGCCAGTAATTCTTCAAGCTGCCACCTTGGATGCAGCTCCGGCAAAGTTTGAGCATGAAATGTCCCCTGTTATGTACACCTCCAGTCATGTAATGGTTAAATTGGAAACAAGAGATTTCTATTTGCTTTGGGGCCTTGCAATACTGATTTTGTTTGAGGGACGGCATGAAGCAAAAAATGAAAAATTGAAGCAATTCTCCAGCTCCTGCACCTACAGCGTGAATGGAAAACTAGCTGGGGAAATACCTCCACCCATGAGCTCACAACTAGTTGCCTTGTATGCAATTCAATGCCTGTCAAACCAAGGATTTTACAATCAAGAAATGATTTCCCGTAAACTTTGCCTGGAGCTCTTACAGGTGATCATTTATATTTCTGAGACTGGGGTGTTTTCCATAGGTTTAATTTAGTCATGTTTAACTGACTATATGAAGAATTCCAAACTTTAGAAGCATACTAGAACATTATTTTCTTGAACCATTCTCAGAAGTGATACAATTAGTAACCAAATTCATAATTGGATAATTTTTTATGATGTTTATCAGTATCTAATCAATGTTGATTTTAATACTTCACAAGAAGCAGTGATTTGGTTGTTAAAATATTAGCCTTAATAAGGTTAACTTTACTTGATAGTTGATACCCTTTGATTTTTCTAACAATAAGTGCATATGTTAGATCAAGTTGTTAGGATGGTTTTTGAAAGTATATGAAACAAGATATAGACATTGATCAGGAACAGTAATTCAGGTTTATTATATAATATTATCAGTGTATTTAAATAATCGATATTGAATATGTTTCATATTCTATAAGAAGCACCGAGTTAACTGTTTGAATGCATTGAATTTCAATTTGCCAACCACTTTTGATAACCTTGATAGTTCCTGACAATATATGAGAATTATTTGCAATTTACATCAAATGGGAATGTGCTAGTTCAAATTGTTGTGCTTATTCAGTTTCTTAAATTTTCCATTGCAGATACTTATGTACCCTGGTTATATCAACTCTCCACAGACTATCACTTTGGTCTCATCAATTTTACAACAGGTATTTATCAGAACTTATTTCCTACAAAATGTACTTGCCAAGTCTTTCGCTAGCATTAATAGCAGTGTTCTAACCTACCCTGCATCATTTGTGTTTAAATGGTATTTGAAATTTTAATTGCCTTCTCAAAGGGTTTTGCTATTAGCTAGTCATGTTTGAATTGCAAATGTAATATTTTAAAGATCTAGAATACATTAAATGTATACATGAAATTAATTTATCGTTATTATTTAATCTATATTAGGATACCCTCCAATTTTGCAACCTTGCATGGCAACTAAACTTGGCATCATTTTGTAGCAACAAACATATAGAGTTGAACTATATGAGGTTGGTTTTGACGATTGACCTTAAGCTTATATAGCAATACTATTATTTACAGTTATATCTCCAAGGCCCTGTCATCTACAGTGTTTTACTGTTTGTCTACTTGAGAATTTAATGTTTTGCCCCTGGCATTACCATTAATAATGCATTATAACTCATCCCTTTCAGATTGAAGGGAAAGTGTGTACGTTTTCTTTTCTAGGAAACTTCAAACAAACAACATTTTCTTAGTCATTATGAAGGCCACAGTTTCACTTGAAACATAAGTCTTGGAAGTTATGTGATTACTAACTATGTTAATCTAAGCTCAAATATTCTTAATAATGACCATGACGTGACAAACTTTGCAAACTTTGACTTTATGGAAGGCTTCATAATGACTTAGAAACCCTTTTATTATGCTATTAAAAAAATTACTAAACCCAAGACTCTATAGAACCTCTCTTGACCCTTTTATTGCCAAAAACTAGCGTCACATAAAATATTGCTATGCAGGTCCACCTTGTACACAACTCTAAAACACAACTCATATCAGAGTACATAACTCCTTCAAGTGATGCATGATACTTCTCCAAAGGACAATTAAGAGCTTAGTGAAGGTGGGACTAATTTGTCTCCTACACCGTAGGTAGCAACTTTTGATGTTGTACATTGTAAATAATGGTGTTCTTCATTGTGTAGATACAGGTAAGACTTCCATTGTTATGCAGGGAAAAACGATATACAGTTATCAGAATTCTCAAGAAAAAAGAGGCATTTCTGCATTAAAGTTATGACACATGTTCAATCTCGGACATAGCATTGTCACCTCAAATAGGCCAATTACTATCAATATATCCTTTGAAAATATCATCCATGGCCACAAAGAAAATTTGTTTATCACCTCATCAAGTCAAAAAATAGGGTCAAAATTGATCCACTGCAGACTTTTCCCCTTTTGTGCCAACATTCTCCTTTTTTATGATATAAAAATTCATTTTCATTGTAATTTAACATTTATCTCTCACAAATAACATATTCAATCCAGCTTTCCATTTCTATATCTTTGTGATTCTCATTCAAATGTCTATGTAACGTAGCTCACTGGGTTTATGTTATGGTGTGTTCTCTGTTTATGAATTATACTTTCCAGATTTTTTAAGCCTTGAACTG
Source organism: Sequoiadendron giganteum (assembly GCA_007115665.2). Taxonomy (NCBI): domain Eukaryota; kingdom Viridiplantae; phylum Streptophyta; class Pinopsida; order Cupressales; family Cupressaceae; genus Sequoiadendron; species Sequoiadendron giganteum. The sequence continues at coordinate 379,522,137 of CM021101.1, forward strand.
TAATATCTCATTTTTTATTGTTGCTTTCTTTTTTAGATAATAACTATTCCTTAGGAGACAGTATTCAGATGGGTTATCTTCTAATGAATGGGATATATTTGAAATGTAACAGGTTATTGAATTTTCTCCAGATGAATACTTCATGGATGAAAGCTTTGTTTTTACAATAACTGAGCTGTGTATGCACTGCATGCATAAATTATTTGGAAGGTATCATCACTTGGCTGTCATGTGCATTAATTACTTAGGGATTAGGTTGTCTTCATGTGCTTCATGTTTTGTCTTTTCCAATCAACAAGAGATATTTTGCATAAATTAATATGTTTTGACGTTTTGGCTGACAAATGAATACTTTTTCTGAATGATGTATAGTATGATCTAACTATGTCAACAAAATCCTGTTTCTATATATTATTTTGTAGTTTGTGGCCGCAAGTGCATATGGTTTAATTTGAAGTAATGGTTTAAGTCTTGAAGTTGACCAAATCATTTTATTGCAGTGATGAATCTGATTTTCTGAGATACAGTGATCTAATTGCCTCATCATTACGAATATCTGAGAGACTTGTTTTCCGGCTAAGCTCCAAGGTTTGTTATCAGTTATTTATCTCATTTATTGTATTAATTCTCCATCTTTCTTCTTATCCTTTTATTTAAACATGTAGAACTTTGAAGTTTGGAGGATAACTTATTTTAGAACCTTCACTCTTAAAGTTACTTTGTTTCTTTGTGAACTGAATTATTATGTAGATGCTATGCTTTAAATATGGAATTGCATGAAGCATTTCAATAAAGTCTTTTGAATTCAAGATATTAAATTTGGAACCCATTTTAAGCTTGACCTGCTTACTCTGGTCCAAAGACACAGACACAAGTGGCAGCAACCCTGTTCTATGCAAGCTATGGATATGTTCTTCTAGCTCCAATGGGACCTTCCATTACCATGGTTGCTGCATTTATGGGAGACATTGCGGCTCAATTGACAACACAATGTACTGGTTTGTAACATTTCTTCCTGAAAAACAATATTTGCTTGCATGAATTTTTTTGCCAGTTACTTTAATGTTAAAATTTATAACCTATCATTCAGAACATAGTTTAGTGAAGTCTTCCATGCAAGAATGCTTAATTATACCTGCTAATGGACACATGTTCCAAAATTATTAGTGTTTCCATTGTTTATATCTATAAGCAACATGAATTCTTGGATATTAAACCTGTAATCTATTGGAAAGTATAAGTTCTATGGTTAAAAACTTAAATAGTTACCTCTCTTTGAACAGATATTTTGATGGAATTTTTTTTTCCCCTTTCTGTTACCTTTACCTACTTGTTTCTTTTCATCTTTTGTGAGTACAGATGAAAGCTGCTTGGATGAAAAGAGCAGGGACCAGATAGAAATTCTTTTAGGGTCTTCAGTGCAAACCATTGTACAAGATTGTGAACAGCACTTTGAAAAACTTCACAGACAAGAAACCAGTGAAGCATCCAAGGAACTTTTTGAGAAATTAACTCTGTTGCTTGGAATAATGATAAATTTGACAAGATCAGTTCTGCTTGTAAAGTATTCTGCAGATGAACGCAACATCAAAGAAAACATTTGGAGTGCTGTACAGAAAACTTGCATCAATTGTCTTCATAAAACCCTTGTAGATTCAAATGTGCAGGTGTGTTTTGGATTGCTGTGCATTTTCAAAAGACATAAAATACATAGTACAAAAGTTGACAGGTATTAGTGTATTTCAATATTTTTAGGTTCAGATGGCTGGACTGCATGCATTGAGAACAATACTGCAAACAGCTGTTGCAGAGAATCCCAAGAATAGCAACTACACGGTAGCGCTTATTGTCATGGGAGAGCTTGCTAGTGATGTTTTCTCGCTAATTCAAAATTCAACACAGGTATTTGTGAAGGGATGTATTTCTTTTTAGATTTACAAATGAGATATAAATTTTTTGAGAAAGTGACCTAATTATTCCCTTTGAACTCATTTTTCCTTCAATGTATGGTGTTCTGACATATTTTAGTTATAGCTGCAGAAACTTATGACAAGTGAGCTAGCTTCATCTGTTGGTGAAAGTTTAAAACTTTTTCTCCTTCTATACACTTTAATAGAAGCCAGTGAGTCCCAACAAGATGTCCTCAATTTGCTTTTACAAGCAATAATTATGTCCGTCTCTGTAGACACTGAAGAAAATTCACAGGTATAATCAAGCCTGGCTCTCATTTATTATATGTACTATATAGATCCCTTAGTTTCTTCTTTTCTCTTACAAAAAAAATTAGAATTTAAGGCTCATTAAGTTACTCAATTTAATATTGAAGAGGATGGATGAGCTACCGAATCAGTTCAAATTTATGTTTAGTCTTAGGACAGTTAATGGACTATATCATGTTGGCACATTCCAGGCATGTACCGGGTTGAGAAGTGTGGCAATGAAGCTTGTATCACATCTTGCCAATGTTCCATCATCTGCTACACAATTCAGAGCTGTTTTGCAAGGAATGGCAGTTGATATAAGACAAAAACTTCAGGTCAATTAGCAGAGTAAACCCTTCCATTACCTGATATAATCTTTTCTAATGTGTCCATTCTATATTTGTTACAACATATCAGAACATTACTTTTTTTCACGTGCAACACTTTCTTTTGCCAAAAAACATGCATAATGTTATGTTACAATATAGAACAAGAAAGACTACTTGAGATTGGTATGTCAGGTTGAGGTACCCTGAACATTACTCTTGCTGATATTTTGAGCTAAGTTTGGCATTCACATTGATCTAAAACATTAGTAATGTATCATGTGGAAAGAAACTTCAAAACCAATATAACCATTGCTCTCTTTTTCCATATGAATGGATGGCCACTTAGCCAATTTGTTACATGATGAATATCAGTGAGCATGATTAAGTTCTTATCATATCTGAAATCAAGCATTTACAAGAGTTGATTGTGAATAAAGGAAGCACTCAAAAATGGCATCATAATCTATAGACTTGTGGGTCATGGACCAATTATTATTTTTCCATCTGTACTTATTGTTGCATGCATATACCTCAAGATTCTGTGTACTAAACATGTGTTGGTGGTCACAGGCTGCATCTAATAGTCATTTTTCCTGTGCAGGATATCATTCGAGCTTCAGTTGCGCAAGAGACCAAGTCAAGTTTGGCAGTTACTCTGCCTGTTTCATTGCCTGTTCCAAAACTGGTTGTCCAGTCATCAGCAGCTAAATCAGAGATGCCTTCACAGTCAGACTCTATCATGTCGATCTCCCATGGGGTAAAATCTGATGACAGTCTGGAGAATGTAGAAGATGATGACTGGGACAATTTTCAGTCTTTTCCAGTCTCCACCACAGTAATTCCTGAAGACACAGATCGATATGAATCAGCTTCAGAAGATTTATCCAAACAGGGAACTGATTTCCCAGCTGAAGACTGGGATGATTTTCAATCTTTTTCTGGAACTCAGTTGGTTATAGATTCAACTATCACCAAGGAAAACCTACAAGATGGACAGGTAAATTCACTCTCTGGAGGTTTTCAAGAACATTTCTCAGAACAGAAGCAGAAAGAGAATCTCCAAGAAAATGATTTAAATAAATTCAGTGAAGACAGCAGTCATGAGGATGATGGTGAATCTTCATTGGATCTTTCTTCATTTCATTCCTAATGCTGAAGCAGTTGATGACCTACATGTTAACTCCAATAGTCCAGTTCATATGAGCTGACAGAAGCAGAACCTGAAAAATCAAAATATTTCCGTCTCAGGTTTTTCAAGATTTTCACAAACTTAGGGATCTGGGATTCCTGATATCAGAAATAGAGGAGCCTCATGAATGTGTTTCAGAACATTTTGATTAATATTGTTTGTGGCTAAGGGGTCAAATGGATAACAATTTTAGTCATTCTTTGATCAAAATGAATTCCTCACCCCAAAAAAATAAATAAATGGTGCACCAGAAATGAAGGACAGATGAGGTATCATTCTGTAATTCTAACTAATATATACTTCTTCAACATTTGCAATCGTATTAAGTATAGCTTGCCCCTAATGTGCTGGACTGGATTAAGAAGGAGGTAAGGAAAGCTCTAGCATTGGGCAACCAGTGTAAGGTGGCATGTGAGGACATGTATGATAGAGTAGTTGCAAAATGAAGAGCTATAAGAATTGTTTGGCATGTTGATGATACATTAGAGTGCACCATGCCGCAGCCGACCTTCCAAGGATCCCTGTCAAGTTCAACTCTCACCAAATTTTTGTATTAGTATAGGCATTTTTTCCACTTTAGGATTGAGTTACATTTTAAATTTCTCAATCCCTTGGCATGATCAACCAGGTGATTTAGCCATACGGATAACATGATCAACCAGGTGATTTAGCCATACGGATAACAGATGGCATTGTATTTTATAAAAGATGTAATCATTCTGAAATTTGTTGTGATTATTAATTGGAGTCAAAGCCCAGTTTTTTAAAACTGTATATATTTACCACTATTAATTGATAGCATTTGCAAATTCATTTATTTATTGAGTTGACGAATGAAATCTCAGTAGTACAGTATATCATCACCATTCTTAGATTTCAATGTACATCTACATAGAAGTTGATTAGATTTGTATGAAAATGACAATTCTTGGTGTTTATATGATGCAAGGAAAATGATGTCTCCTTTTCTATAGGTGTCCATTAGTTGTATTTGTGTCCAAAATATCTATGGATTTGAACAGCCATTAAAATTATGGTTTCCTTTTGTATTCTGGATACAGTTCACTTGTATGAAAAATGTCTTTATGACATACAACATATATTATATTTGAAAGTTGTCTTCAGAGGAGTACCGACCATGAAACATAGGCATTGGATGATAGTTTAACAAGATGGATTCAAATTTTGTATTAAGTTAACAGTCATAAATAAAGTTAGGTACATAGTTTGTCCTGGGTTATGTTTCGTGTTGGCAATGTACAGGATCTATATTAATTTTTTATTAACCTTAATTGCCATATCCATTAGGTTGGCATTGTATTTATGACTTAGTTTTGAATAGAGATGGGGAGCTCCACTGCATTCTACTTGGAGATCGATTGCCCTTTAATGTATATTGCTTTCATATGAGTGGAAGTTGTTAGATTACTTGTGTTGCTTGTTTAGTGTACCATAATTATGGAATTTTTTGAATAGCCTAGTTAAAACTATAATGCTGACATCATATTGTTGGAAATATTGTTACTAATGTCAAAGGGGCATGGATAGTGTTGTCATTGATGCCGAAGAATGCAAGGATAAAGAATTGGAAATTGTTATCATTGATGTCAAAGGAACTCGAAGGTCAAGAGAGATTGTTGAGGAAGGAAGTGAATCGTCATATCAAAATCAAGATCTTTTAAATGTGTTTATGAGCAGCCCTCTTTGAAGTCGCTGCCCTCACAAAGGAAAATAATTTTTTTATTTTATTTATTTCTAAGGGCCGACTCCTAGCACCCCCATGTTATGACTTCAAAAATAAATTAAATTATTTTTATGAAGAGGCTGACCCCTTTATTGGAGCACCCCATTTTGGGGAATTAAATTTGAAAATTTGAAAATTTGAAAATAAAATATATGTTTTGTAAGGGCCAACCCCTCTTGGGAGAGTTGCCTCCTTTGGGCAAATGGGCATGTTTGATAAGGTATAAAACAAGGCAAAGTAGAGGTGTGAGAAGCAAGTTTTTTATTGACTATTATTTGAATATTGAGCAGATTTAATGCAGACCAAAAGGGCAGAAAATATGAACAATATATCTGATTCATATAGAACACTGCAGATCTATATATAAAATGTATGCAAGTTTAATTGAATAACATGAGCAGATTGTATGAAGAGTTTATGATCAGATTTATGGAGGATTTTTTATCATATGTATAAAGTTTGTATGAGCAGATATGAGTTTACTACAACAGATATTAGAAGATGGTTGTTGACATGGTAGTCAACAATGGAAGATGGAGTAGGGCATGCCATGCCTAGGGCTCCAAGAGGGGCATTGTAATAGAAACCATAGTGGAAAAGTGTAAGAATATGAAGATCTTCACATCTAGTGGAAAATATTTGAACAAAAAGCTAAGTGGGTGACAAGGAGACTACCTATTTGAGAGGTTACCTCCAAAAGAATCACCTTTTAAGAAAAATAATGGCATGTATTGAGGTTCCTAACATAGAAGTGCCTAACATGATGGCTTGAAATACTAGAGTTGGCCAAGCATTTGCCTCTTTCAAAATAAGTGCTGACCCTCTTGGTCAAGCCCAAAAATAGAGAAGTTTATAGAGATTGAAGAGGGCACTTGTATGAAGGAGGTTTCAAACAAGACATTCAAGGCATTAAATAGTTATTATCACAACGAAGATCAGTGCAATCCAAAAGAAGACAATCTTGTTATTCATGAGGGGCTTCTCAATGTCAGATTATTAAACAATTATTTTTGTCAAAAGTAAGAAGGAATTAGCATGGAAGTTATTTTCTTTGATGTTCTCCATGGGGAAGGAGAGAGTATTTGGTAAAGTAGTTGGTGATTTTACAATATGATCAATGTTTGGGGAGAGAACAAAATAATCCACTAAATGCTAGTTATTTTCATTCCATTTTTTCTGCTATGCTATATATTTTTATACATTTTATCATTAGAACTATATAGTAATCTTACGTTCACTCTAGTTCGCATAGTGGAGCATCACCTATGATAATAGGTAGGTAGATTGGGTCAAAGATACAAATGGTTTGTTAAGAGATGTACCTAAATGAACAAAAACTATCTCCCAAGTGTGATTTACTAAAAGAAGTTAATCTTTTTTGCATTCTACTTACTAATATATAAATTATATTTTCAATGAAAGTACATACTTGAAACAAAGTCTAATCTACAAAAGTATGGTGGTTGGGAATGAAAGTTGTAAGCAAATCTAGGCTACACGAGTGTAAGAAATGGAGTAGAACTTCAAAAATGTAGAATTTGACATTGGAAGAGGATTCAAAAGGTTGAGAAAATGGTCCTAGGTGAATTTTAGTTGGATTTGATAACTTTGAAAATAGCATTGTTGTCATCATTACCTAAGCCCCATGGGCATTAACAAGGTCTAATGTTGGTGTTCATGTACAAGTGACCTCCAATTCTTTTGTTTCCATTCCCATTGACTGATTTTTAGCACACAACCATACATCTTTTATCAAATTCCAAGACATTTGACAAGTGTGACTCCACACTCAACTCCCATGCCTTCACATTTAGTAAGTGAACAAATTATATCAACTTCAGTGCTATAGTATGCAACATTAAACAATGCACAACAATTAACCTTATTCTTACCAAATATTGTTGCATTTTGGATTTGTAGTTGTCTACTTCTCTATTTTTTTTCACGGATTCAAAGGGATTCATTGAAGAGAATGTGGAGGTCTATGTTGATAGAATGACAAAATTATGTGGAGATCTTTTTGGTGGTCATGTTCAATGTGCTCATTCATCTAGCTTTGAATGGAAGGTGAGGTCATCATACCTCACTAAGGCAATGATCCAACTATTTTTTTATTTGTCTGCTCATTTCTTCTCTATCTTGTATTATTTAGGTCATTTTTTATTTGTTTTCTATTGCTTGAGAAGGCATTTATTTATTTCATTCTTTTGTCTAGTTAAAAATATAAGGTGAGGTTATCATACACCACTAAGGTAATGACCCAATTTGTTTTTTTGCTCGTATTTTTTGTCAATGTTTTTTTTTTGTTGTTGTTTGAGAAGGTATTTCTTTGTTCCACTCCTTCATCTAGTTATAAATGGAAGGTGAGGTGGTCAACCTCACTAAGGAAAAGACCCACCTAATTTTTTCTTTTTGGCTCATTTCTTTTATCTTTTATATATTGTATTATTTTGGTTAGTGTTTATTTATTGTTAACGAAAAGGCATTGCTTTGTTTCATTCCTCCACGTAGTTGTAAGTGGATGGTGAGGTCATCATACCTCACTAAGACAATGATCCACCTATTTTTTGGTTTTGCTTTGATTTCAAAGCCACAATGGGTAAAAGCGTAATTGATATTTTTAGTGTTTATGAAATACATTTTGAAGTTTGAGTGATAAGTCATTTATCTTCAAAGCCTTAATAATAGCCTCTACATTGCTGATTTGAATGGTGTTTCATTAGCGTTTACCTAAATACATGTTTAACTATTGAGTGTGTAATATTTTCTTTTGTGTTTTACTAACTTATTGTAGTATATGTAGAATGAGATGTTTAGAAGAATAGGATTTATATGAAAGCGTACTATAAATTTCATTGTGTTTATGAACATAATTGTATCTACTATCTTTTGTGTTTTGTAACACAAGAATTAGGTATGGAAATTTAAATCTTTTGTTCAACCATTAATGTGACCTACAAACTTATGTTGTAAATTTAAATATTTAATGCTAAATTATGCTAACCCATTTTCTCATAATGGGTAATCAAAATTTTGGTTGTTTGTGAAAAGAAATTAAAGTTATATTCACTAAACTAGTTATCTTAAAATCCTAATAATGGTTGCTACATTGAATTCAAGTTCATTGCATTACTTCATGTTATGAATTCATGATGTTAACATGGTTGGAACTATTTCGAGTGTTAGTAGGGTTCGAAACCATTTCTTGAACCTTGTATTTTGTAAAAACTCAAAGCATTATAATTTCACAATTAAAATTTTTCCTTGTTGCTCCTTACATATATGTGAACATGTGCATCCTTCCTTATTTTTGTGGTTGAATATTTATGTAAACATGTCTAATGAATTTTTTTTTTCAAAGAAACCCGACAAGCACCTATGAAATACAAAAAAACTTACAAATATTTATCCACCAAAAAAAATTGCAATCACAATTGTTGTGAGAACAAGTCTTTGAACCTTCTCTTTCCATTTTTGTGAAGATACAAACTTGTTGAACCTTCTTTTCAATTGAAATTGTTTGACTCTTGGTTATATTGAAAGCTCACTAATTATTTCTACATTGTTCAACCCAAGCCTACTCTTGTTTCATTGGGTGAAAAAAATTAGTGACTCTCGATTTCAAAAAAAAATTATTATTTTTGTTTCTAAATCTTGTTATTTGGAGAATGATACACTTTAAAGAATAGTAATTCAATGCAAATCTACCCTCCATATGGATGTATTTTTTAACATAATTATATTTGAAAATTTTCATCCTCTATTGAATCATCACTCATGGATTGACGATGATATTTTATGGAGACCATATTTATTATACTTAATTTCTTTTTCATGATCATAATATGGATATTTTGAATGATGATTTTGAATTTCTACAAACGCTTCATTCTTTGTCAAAAAATTATTGCTTTCTAATTACAAAATTATTAATGATGATATTATATACATTTAAAAATTTAGATTGTATATAAGTACTATATTTTCATGTTAGTTTGGTAAATATTCCATGTTTTATTCCTCTTTTAATTCTCTACTTAGTGATTTCATTAAACACTTTTCTAGCCCTATTGATAATTATTGGGATTAGATTTACTTTCACATGATGCATCTTTTGCTTCAAACCCATCAATGAATATTATATTATTTCTTATGGTGTTGGTGAATATTGTGTGCATTTTAATTCATTTGATATTCTATATTTATGTATGGATCCTTCTATCTACTAAAAAACATCTAAAGCATATCTATATTCTAAAGAGATACAGTTGCGGAACTTATTTTAAAAGTTATAAATGCACCAATTCATCATCACTCTCCTAAGAATTCATAATAATGTGCATCCTCTTGATTATCTTGAAATCCTAATAATAGATGCTACATTGGTCAACTCAATGCTACTCTTATTTCATTAGGTGAAAACATTAGTAGATATTGATTTTAAATGTTTTCATTTATTTTGTCTTGTAAATCTTTGTTCATTGGAGAATAATAAATTTCTAAGAATAATAAATCAATGGAATTATACCCTCCCTATGGTTGTGTTTATGAATACAATTGTATTTGTGAATGTTACTCTTCTCTTCAACCATTACCTAGTTTTTAACAAGATTTCAACATTGACCTCCACATTCTCTCCTCTTAATCCCTTCAAACCTAATAAATAAGCATGGTAGAACATTTGAATAGTTATAGGTTGTGAATGTAACAAGAATTAGTGAATAAGATTATCAGTGGTGAATTGTTGTGCATTTTTAATGATACATACTACACCAATGAAACTACTATTGTTTCATATATGTAGGACATCTCATACACACAAGTAAGGAGGCACACTTACTAAATGTGGAGGCATGGGAGTTGAGTGTGGATTCATGTTAGTTAAATATATTGTTATTTGATTAAAATGTGTATGATTGCATCCTAAAAATAGGTCAATAGGAACACATGTTTGTTTGATGATGTTTTACAACTAGGGGTCTAGGTGCACCAAATTTGGTTAGCCATAATATTAAGGCCAAAAAAATGTACACTTCTCATCGTCATCCACATGTATGATGAGCCATGCACCATTGAAAATAAATATTTAAACTATCCACCTCACTACATGTATGGATTAATAAAATATTTATGCTAGCATGACACATGCATGGTCATGTGAACCCCCAAATCACCTTCCATTTACAACTAGACACATGATTGAAATGAAGAAATTTATTCGCAACACAAAATAACAAATAAAAACTAGCCTACAAATAAGAAATGAATAAATAAATAAAAAACCAAGTGGATATTTTCTTAGCAAGGAAAGTTGACCTAACCTTCCATTTAAAATTATATGGAGTAAATAAATAGATGTAGTGTCGTAAAATTGCACCCCGTGGAAATTTCACACTTACACATTTAGCTCATTGCATTTATGGTGTCTCGTTGCATTTATGACAAAAATCTTATGGGTCAAAGTTTTATGATTTTAATTCCATAAGGGACAATGATGAAGCTATAGGAACACATGCATCTTTGTTCGTAAACACCACACAACTATCATATCTAGATAGCTCACATGACCAGATTTCTCACGTCAAAGGATTTATGGTCTACTTTGGATGAAGTACAACCATCATTTGGGTTTCTTTTGAAATGGATACTGGCAAATTTTTCTAAAAATATAAAATTTCCAAAAATAGAAAGTTTGGTTTCTAGGGTTGGGACTGATTTTGATTGGCTCAAAATACTTCCTCATTAGGCTGGTGCAGTCAGAATCACGAAAATATCAATTTTTCCCTAGTGGATCTATTCTACTTTTTTCAGAAGTTTTTTCTAGAGATCCAAGGTCATCAATGGAGGACAGTAAGCTGCCAGGTGCTAGAATCAGACCTTCAAGCTGAACATTCATGAAAAACGAAGAATGAAGAGAAGTTGAAAAATGATCAAATGATCAAATTTGGTTAAGTCTGGAGATTTCAGACGCCTTTATAGATTGGGCGCCCAAACACTCATGCCTTAGAAAAATTCATATCCAGCGGTTGAGGCCAAGGCAAACACGTCAAATGAAAAATTCAAAAAAAATCTCTCTGCTAGCCATGGGCACCCCTGGAGAAGAAAGGCGCGCAACTTTTCAAAAGATCAAATGATGGAATTAGGGTTGGGGCTCCCAGGAAATGTTGGTCAGATTCTTCTCAGCTCCACAGTGAGCCCGACAGCGCAATCATCTGATCATTCAATCATTCGGAATCAAAGAACGAATGAAGGAGTTTCAATCAGAAGACAGAATGCAAACCATGAAAAAGATAAAAAAATATATTTGTCTAGGAGCTCTGAGCGCCCTAGGTGGCCAGGGGTGCCCAGCCTTTTGGAGGACCTAATCCAACAATTAGGGTTTTCAAATGTGATCAATCTTTTTAGTTTCTTGTCATCTTCGTAGTGGATGTCTTTGTCAGCTCATCAGATCACTTAGCCATCGACAAACTCAAATTAAACAGGGGCCATGACAAGAGGTTTTCAACTCTGAAGGTGAAAACAAATAAAAAATGGTTAAGTATGGAGGAAATGGGCGTACCTAAAAGGAGATAGGCGCATAGGGTTTTGAGGCCTCAGATGGCAGTTTCCAGAAATGCAGTATCCAGGAGATCCCTTCTAGAATCTTCTTAGTTATCCAGTGAACTTGACAACTAGTCAATCTGATCAGTATAGCTCTCGTAATCATGAATTCATTTGAAGGTCAAAATACAAGCAAGAACTGAAGCTCATAAAAATGGCTAACACTGGTAAAAATGGGCGCCCCTAGAGAAGAGAGGCACCCAACATTTTGAAGGGTCAAATGAAGTTTTCGTCAAAAGTTGCCTTCAAAAATTTTTTGTCATATTCGATCAAGCTCTGCAATGAATCATTCAACTTGTTCATCAAATCAATTTGGAGGCCGAAAATTAGGATCAAATTGGAGATGAAAATTGAGAAAAAGTTGAAAACGATGGAAAAATGGCTAAGTCTAGAAGAGATAGCTGCCTCAAGCCAAGAAGGGCACCCAATCTCTCTTGCCTTAGTAATTTTTTTGAAATTTTCAAAAATTGAAGATGAAGAAAAACATCCAAGTTCATTGCACAAATTCAAATTAGGTTTTTGAAGAATTAGGGTAAAAGAAAGTTGTTTTTCTCAAGACAAAGCTTATTTAAGGCACCTTTGTGTTTCATTTTTCATATTTTCTTGCAAGTGGCGTCCAAGGAGAAATAGAGCAACAACTTTAAACCTTTCTTTTCAAGATTCAAGACCTCAAACTTGTTGGTTTTTCATGAATTTTCATATCAGTGCATAAGAAGGCTTGCGTTTTCATATTTTTTTCATCCAAAACATCAAATCTTTGAAGGAGGTCAAATTTTTCAATTTCTCTTGATCTGGGCCATCTCAGTTTATGATTTTGGATAACTTTCTCAAGTTGTAGCAACTTCCTTTTCTTCGCATGTTAGAGAAAACTTCAAAATCTACAACTTCTAATCTTTTGGGTCCATCTTAAACATTCTTCTAGACAAAACCCATATCACAACTTTTTCAGTGAAATTTCAAGTGGCTGCTTTTTCAGTCAAACTTCAGGGTTTTCAAAATCTAATTAAATGGGTTCATCCAGAATGTGTCTTTGAACAATACCCAATGCTAGCTTTTTTCTACTTTTTCAAAGAAAATTAGGGTTTGTTGCTTTTTAAGTCTACATCTAGAGTTTTAAAAAATGGACGATCTGGGTTTGCTTGTAATGAAATTATAAACAAAACCCATATCTCAGAAAAAATTCCAAAAAATTCATTCGTTTGACAAAAAAAATAGCAAGCTAAAAATAGAAAGTTGTGCAAAACTTGTCAGAATATAGGTGTGTTCACAATCAATCTTCGAGTTTTACAAAATGGAGTACACTCCCATATAGTTTAAGACTAAATTAGCATTGTATCATGATTTCATCGAGACAACTGAAACTGACTTACGCCACATTAAGCTAGTGTTCAATTTGCGTGCTTTGGAAGACGCAGGCAATGTCACCATCAGGCATCTTGGCCATTCAGGACTTCTTGCAGTAGCATCCATCCCCTTTTCAGTTCAAAGATTATAATTTGTAATTGCTTGCATCAAGCATTACAATCCTCCAACGAGAGAGATTCAGTCAGTGGATGGGAGAACTATTTGTAGCCTAAAGCCTGATATGATAGAGAAATGTTTCTCAATTCCACCTTGACCTAGAAGTGTTACTATCTCTCAAGATGAATGCGAAAGAGTATGGGAAATTCATAAAGAGAAGTACAACAAGAAGATTGCAACAAAATGGATGAAACAAAAGTATAAGACATTGCCAAAGAATGTTGGAAGAGGCAAATTTAAGGATGTAATTTCCATAATCATCACCTTGCTCAACCGGATTACAGGCCAAGCAGATGCAACTAAGTTTCAGCCTTGCATGTTTTACGTGTTACCTCATATCATGAAGAAAACAAAGTTCTATGGCTGGCCTACACTGATCAGTGACTACCTTCATCATCAGATAACTGAGTACTTCAACAAGCATGAATTCCACATGATCTCATACCTAGTCTACCTAGTTTCCTTCCAAGGAAAATTCAGTGGGTTAAACAATGAGGGATCCTTAAATGTTCGACATGTCTACAATTGATAAGTAGGAGTTTTCTTCCATAGCGTATCAAATTATGATATTGCTATCAGGATTCAACCGTGTAGTTTTCAAGTCAAACTCATTGACCCATGATTCATGAGTAGTGGTTCACAAGAACCCATCTCTCATGATAATGAATGGTCCACTTGGCACTCATTGCATCTAGGTGATGCTCACAGAGGTGAAGCATTGGTCCATCCCGGGAGGTCACCCATCCCAATACTGCTCCAGCTCAAGCGCGCTTAATCGTGAATTTTCCCCCAAGGTTAAGCCCACTTAGCTTGCTACCCCATTTGCAAAACCTTCAGCAAGTGTTATGCCTTATGAACCATTCATTATAGAGCCCCTTTAGCTCATCAATTGATAAGTAGGAGGTTTCTTCCACAATATGTCAAATTATGATATTGCTATCAGGATTCAACCGTGTAGTTTTCAAGTCAAACTCATTGACCCATGATTCATTAGTAGTGGCTCACAAGAACCCATCTCTCATGATAATGAATGGTCCACTTAGCACTCATTGCATCTAGGTGATGCTCACGGAGGTGAAGCATTGGTCCATCCCGGGAGGTCACCCATCCCAGTACTGCTCCAGCTCAAGCGCGCTTAACCACGAAGTTTCCCCCAAGGTTAAGCCCACTTAGCTTGCTACCCCATTTGCAAAACCTTCAGCAAGTGTTATGCCTTATGAACCATTCATTATAGAGCCCCTCTAACTCATCAATTGATAAGTAGGAGGTTTCTTCCACAACGTGTCAAATTATGATTTTGCTATCAAGATTCAACCGTGTAGTTTTCAAGTCAAACTCATTGACCCATGATTCATGAGTAGTGGTTCACAAGAACCCATCTCTCATGATAATAAATGGTCCACTTAGCACTCATTGCATCTAGGTGATGCTCATAGAGGTGAAGCATTGGTCTGTCTCGGGAGGTCACCCATCCCAGTATTGCTCTAGCTCAAGCACGCTTAACCACGAAGTTTCCCCCAAGGTTAAGCCCACTTAGCTTGCTACCCCATTTGCAAAACCTTTAGCAAGTGTTATGCCTTATGAATCATTCATTATAGAGCCCCTTTAGCTCATCAATTGATAAGTAGGAGGTTTCTTCCACAACATGTCAAATTATGATATTGCAATCAAAATTCAACCGTGTAGTTTTCAAGTCAAACTCATTGACCCATGATTCATGAGTAGTGGTTCACAAGAACCCATCTCTCATGATAATGAATGGTCAACTTAACACTCATTGCATCTAGGTGATGCTCACAGAGGTCAAGCATTGGTCCATCCTGGGAGGTCACCCATCCCAGTATTGCTCTAGCTCAAGCGCGCTTAACCACGAAGTTTTCCCATGGTTTGCAAATTGATGAGTAAATATCATAATTTGACACGTTGTAGGAAGAAACCCATAGCTCATGTTATATGCTAAAGGAGCTCTATAACCTAAGTAGTGGTTCTCAAGAACCCATCTCTCATGATAATGAATGGTCCATTTAGCACTCATTGCATCTAGGAGATGCTCATAGAGGTGAAGCATTGGTCCATCCCGGGAGGTCACCCATCCCAGTATTGCTCTAGCTCAAGCGCGCTTAACCACGAAGTTTTCCCATGGTTTGCAAATTGATGAGTAAATATCATAATTTGACACGTTGTAGGAAGAAACCCATAGCTCATGTTATATGCTAAAGGAGCTCTATAACCTAAGTAGTGGTTCTCAAGAACCCATCTCTCATGATAATGAATGGTCCATTTAGCACTCATTGCATCTAGGAGATGCTCACAGAGGTGAAGCATTGGTCCATCTCGGGAGGTCACCCATCCCAGTGCTGCTCTAGCTCAAGCCCTCTTGAGAGATGGGTTCTTGTGAACCACTACTCATGAATCATGGGTCAATGAGTTTGACTTGAAAACTACACAGTTGAATCCTGATTGCAATATCATAATGTCTACAATTACTACACTCAACTGGAGTTCATTGCATCATCACATCACTACAAGAGAGTGGATGAAGCATTCCTAATGTATACAGTGTGTGACCTGGACAATGAGCTACATGTATGCATTTCATCTATTGTTAGGGTAGTAATGTCAGAATGGGTGGATTGGTATATCCAGTTTGCTACTTTCACCTACTTAAGAGTTTACAGCTATTCCAATGCTCCTCTCATGTTACCAAGGTATCCGTCGGATGAGGTTGTGTGTATGGAGTTTATTAGGCAAGTATCAGATGCTCATGCTCACTTGCGAAACAAAAAGAAACCAACCTTCAGCTTCCCTTTTACATTAGGAATTTATAGGTGCAGGTCATCGACAGATGCCAAGATAATGGGTAATGAGTTAACTAAACTTGGTCTCAAGCCTTTCAGCAAGAGACGATCTTATGATCCCCATGGTGTCTATGCGTCAAGACTTGGTCAAAACTTCACTCATGTGCCCACACTTGAGGATATTTGGGCCAACTGTAGAGATGAATTCGAGGTTCGAAGGCGTAGCGATAGTAAACTCACTCTTCATCAGATGAAGGATTGCTTGTCTAAGGATATTGAGGGGTTATTAGATGATGACAAAGATATTCTTCTCCCAGCTTACACTCGAAAGAAGATTGAGCAAAAATCTCTTCCACAGGTTAATTGGGCTAATAAAGAATGCATCTCAGTGGAAGAAAGGACGTACTCATCAAGTTGTTGAATACAATAAGACTTTCTTGGTCCTTAAAAGGAATAATTCCATTCCAGTAGCAGAGCCACCAAGGTAGAGCTGAGTCAAAAATGAAAGGAAAAAGTCAGGAGGTTGTAAAGGGTAGCAGGTCAACAAAGAATCCAAAAAAGAGGTTGGACTTCATGGGAAAAGTCATACAGGAGCAACCAATGGTTGAAACAAAAGCCCCTCCACATGAGCCCATACCTCAAGAGGAAATAGAAGATGTGCCCTTAACACATGACCTTTTTCCATCCCTAAGGTCTTCACCAATTCACATTGATTTGGAAGACAAGGAGTTAGAAGAAGATATTGTAGTTGTACTTCCCATGGATGTTATTAGAAATACCACATCTTGGCTCGAGAGCTCCTTGGGAAGGACAAGAAGAAGACCATCTTATCAGGTAAATTTTGATGATCTCAATGTGTATCAGGAAGCACCCTAGAAGAAGGCAAAGAAACAAATGCACTTTGAGAGAAATCCTGATGGTGAGATGGTCATGGAGATAGCTACACCTACCGAAGATAAAAACATAGACGAGGTGGATGTTGATGATTTTGTGATGGTGAAAGCCAATCTTGGAAAGAGCACTAGACATGCTGACATAAGTTTATTCAAGATGGTATCTAAAAACATTCAGGAAACAGTGCAAAAATATGGGGAAGACAAGGTAGCCCTCAAGGCTGGAAACTGACAACTTCATTTGTACATCTCAAACCTCATTCATGGCACTTCACAAACAACACAGTTGCTACCCTAGGTTTTAGAGACACCAGCTGATCAACAATAATTGAGACAATTGGTAATTTGTGGGAAACAGACTTAGGAATGGATTGAAGAAATCATCACTAGGGGCACAAAAATTCTAGCATAGATATTTCAGCTGAGATATAAGGCCCATGATTTACATCAAGGCATCTAGGGATTTGAGCAGTTGATTGCAGAATTCAAGCCTATGCATGAAATAATTATTGCAGATTTAGACAAGGCATATGGCTCCATCGCTGCTAGAGAACATAGAAGACAAATCCTTGCATGGAAAGAATATCACTTCTTCAAAGTGAAAACTTATGAAGGGATATTTGAGGAGTTTATTGTGTACAAGCAAAGGGTTGCTGATGCTCTCAAATTCATAAGAGAGTTTTTCACAGGGGTTCCTTGTTGATATTGTCATGATGATGGTTCATATGTTGGGCTTGATGAAGTTCAAACACAATTTCAGAGTGTTGTTCATAGCAGCAATGGCAGTGATAGAAGAATGAGTCAGCTTTCGATGATGTCAGCAAAGTTCAAGAAAGCGGCTAAGGAAAATGAAGATTTCATGAGATCTATTGCAGATGGTGAAGAAATATTAGAAAAGTGAAACTTTTCTATTGATAGTATTGATGCACTGGACTGAGGTATAGTTTCCCACTTTTTAGCGGATGTGCTTGAGATATAAAATCAACTTTCATCTAGAAGCTTTCTTTCCAGCTTTCTTTCTATTCTTGTCATAATTCTTATCCATTCTTTGAGAAGAGAAAGAAAACAATTGTAATGAGTTGAAAATTTCTATTTTAGATGCTTTCTTAGTTGTAGATGCTTATCTTCTTTAGGTTTGGAAATAAAGCTTGCATGATTGGCAAGTGTTAGTTGTAAAAGCAAGGAGATTTTAGGGCTCCCTACTCCTTTGCTTAGCTATAAATAAGATCAGTGTTTGCTCATTTTTCTTTAACCGTGCTTGTGATAACAAAATTGTTGAGCCTATGCCTTCATGTTTGTTATCGATTAGTTTCAGCTCACTTTGTGTTAAAGGCAAGTTTGCATGCCTCTTTTAGTTGAAAATCCTTGGTCAGTGCATGTGTCTTGTGATAAGTGTTGATTTGGTTTGATCTCATGTTGCATGTATTTTGCTACAAATTTTTGTCCCAGAATTATAATCTCTTGTGCCTGAAGTTTGAGGAAATAAAGTCTTGAGTGTGCTTTGGTGCCTCGATATAAAGTCTCAGATTTCCATTTGTTGTGTTATGCTTATATGATCTCCTTTTCAGCTTGCATTGAAATTCAATAGGTGTATGTTGGAAAAAGTTTATCTAAGTATCTGTGTTAGAGAATCAATCTTGTTCATTTCTAACTCTCTTGCTCTCTGTTTACTTGAGAGGCTAGAAACGTCATTAGCGTAAGTTAGTTGTAGTTTAGAGTTTCATCAAAGAGAAAACCTCAGCTACAACTTTAAGAGTTCTATAACCTTTTGTTCTCGCAGCTGAAACAAAAAGATAGGCAAATTAGCTTTAGTTTACTTTCTTTTAGAAAACTCAGGAAAAGAGGGAGCTTCCCCTCCGAATTTGAAGAGCAGGTTACTACACATAGTTGTCCATTTCCAAACCACATTCCAAAGGTGCAATTTAAAAAGCTAACAAATTTGTCACACTTCTCATTCTTCTTGCCTTTTTCTTTAGGTCTTCCACAAACATTTAGAGCCTCCTTGGCAGTGATGGATACCTTCCTCCTCATCTCTTCAAAAATAAAAGAACCCACCACATCCTCAATCTTCAAAATAATAGAAGTACTCCCAAGAGCCATAACAAGAGAATCCCATGAATCAAGAAAAGAACAAAGAAAGATCTAACATTTTTTCTCCTCATCCATTTTGACACAAACAGATGCCAATTGAGCCACCAGCATATTGAATGCTTCCAAGTGGTATGTGATTTGTCCACCCTCTTCTATTCTCAAGGAATACAATTTCTTCCTCAAGAAAATATTGTTCACTAAAGATTTGGCTTGATACATCTCACCAAGCTTCTTCCATAGTTTCTACGTAGAGGTCTCCTCATGGACATTAATTAAAACAGAGTTTTCCAAACACAATATGATTAGACCCTTGGATTTACGGTCCATAACATCATATTGAACGACTTGATTGGGATCAACAGGCCTTGAAAAATTCTCATAAACAAAATCCCACAAATCTCAATCTTTCAATAGATCCTCCATCTTCAGCTTCCACATTTCAAAATTATTTCTAGAAAATTTATCCACCTCTATTCTCCCTGATGAACTTTCCATTTGAAAATTCCTACAACAAGATCACAAAGTATCTTCTACACAAGCTCCCACTCAAATCTAGATTAGTTCAAAAAAACTCAACAACCCACAATTGAAACCAAAGGTGATCAAGCTCTTATACCACTTGTAAGGAAGCTAAGGTAGCAGAACAACTTCCTACACTAATCTTGAGAGGAGAATTTAATGCAAAAAATTTACAGATATTTAACAGTTTCAGAAATTTAAATAGAAATATTATGCATACCACAACACAATGATTTACGTGGGGAAAACCCTTTCAAGAGAAATCCCCACACTCCAAAATTTTCCCAATATATTATTCAATAAATCACAAAGATTACAATATACTTGCAAAGCAAGCTTCTCATGAGAGTATCACCACTTTGAGGTCAAGAGACAGCACGGTTGTTATTAGACTCTTAGAATACATCACTGTCTATCTACCGCGGTAATAATACAACGCCCTCATAAAATAGAGTTACATTCTAGGGAAAGATAGGCCAAAAAACATCCATAATTAGATCTAAAACCTAATAATTAATGGTCTAGATTTACATTGTATGATTTATCTAATGTATATCGGCCATTTTAGTAGTTTCCTGAAAATGTTAACAAAAAATTGTTTACACGCATCTCACTCCTCCCCCTTGATGCCATTGTATATTACACCTATCGGTGTAACTAGGAAATATATATTTATTCATATATATATCCTATCAACAATAACCTTTATATAATTTCAAGGTTGAGACACATTTTTCCAACATCTTCATGCTTTGAGTGAATTTTTGTAGCTAGGTGGTCCAATCTGGATATAGATTTAAATGCTCTATTTTACTAGGGAAATTTTTGATGTATCAATGGAATCATTTAATAAATTTTCCCATAGAAGGTTCCAAGGAGGACATAAATTCTTTTTCCTTTATTCTAGCTAATAAACTTTACAGTTCTTTAGAGGAAAGGGATTTCCTTGCTTGGGGCCATGGTTTTAAAGGAAGTACTTGGTGGCTTAGGGCTATGCTACTTTGGAGTTTCAACAAGGGAACCTGAGAGGTTGCCCTTGGTGGAAATGTATTTTCATTAAAATTGGTTTGCCTAAGTGCAACATGTTCATGTGGTTGTTGAGTCAAAATAAATGCCTTACTTAGGAGAATATTAAGAAAAGATGCTTTTGTGGCCCTTCGCTTTACGCACTATGTGGTTGTAGTGGAGAAAGTTCTAATCATCTTTTCTTTTAGTGTTATTTCTTAGTGGAAGATTTGGAGGATAATTAATATGCAAGCTTCATCTCTGCATGACTTCTAGGAGAATTTGGGCCTTCCTCTAGCTTTTGTTTCTTTTCTAGGGGAAACTTGGGAGTTGGGTCCTTCCCTTATAATTTGGAAAATCTAGCTAGAGAGAAATTGATAGATCTTGCAATAGTATCATCAAAAATTTTGTTAGGTCTGGTATAAGGTAAAGAATATGCTTAAGGATACTATTGAAGTTAAGTTTTACTTAGGGGAGTATTTGTCTTCGTCAAATGCTTGTTCTACTACCCTCCTTGAGCTCTCTATACCCATTGCTTTTGAAGCTTGTCTGGGATACAGGAAAAAACCTTCCAAGAAGGTGAATTGGTCAGGAAAGTAGTCATCCTCCTAAGGGATTCTTCAAAATTAATATTGATAGTTTTTCTCATGGTAATATGTGTAGTTGGGATTGGTGGAGTGGGATGGGATAGAAGGTGATCTATTCAAATTTGTTTCTCTATTTACATGGGTGTGCATTCTAATAATCAAATGGAGGCTTGGGCTATTTTGAGGGCTTTGGAGAAATCTTATAAGTTGGGATGGAAGAAGGTGGTTTTTGAAACAGACTCCATGACATTAGTTTCCTTCTTTAATAAGAGGAATTTCCATATTTCTTCATGGAGACTAGTTGTGATAGATAAATAAATCCTCAATATTGCTTTGAACTTTAATACTATTTCTTTTGTTCATATTCCTAGGGAATGGAACAAATTTATCAGTTGTTTGGATAAATGGGCCTCTAATTGAATAGGGATGTAGAATATGTTGGACTGGAGTTAGTTAGATTAAGGAAAAAAATCAAATGTTGATTCAGACTCTCCATGAGGATCAAAATGTTAGATGTGAGTGTTTTGGTTAGTTGGTTTCCCTTTGGGTAGTGGGATCTAGTGGCATATTTATTTTCTGTGTCTTTTCTACTTTTTTTTCTCTCTAGGACCCAACTCTTGTGTTATTTTTAATGGCTTTGGTCATCTGGTTCTCTTGTTGTATTTGGTTGCTTTCCTTTGAATAAATTTTTTCCCCTTTTCTCAAAAAAAAAAAATGGGCAAAGTAATTAATAAGATATTATTATCATTGAGTATTTTCCAAAGGAGGGGCATGGGAATTCATGGAGGTGGGATAATGTAACTCCCAAACCATTTGGAATCTTCTTTTATGTTAGTTATTATGATAATTTTCCAGTGGGGATTTATTATCTAATTTTAGCCAACAATCTTGTAATGATCATGAAAATTGAAACTATTCTTTTATTTTATTTTCTAGGAGTGGGGAATTAGATTTTGGTCACCTAATTTGGCCTCTATCAATCTATTTATTGAAATGGAATTGTGCATTTTCGTCATCCAATTTTACTCTATCAAAACTTTTCCATTTTTTTTTGAGCACTTGCACTCATTCATCCATTTGAGAATAGAACCCATTGGATGATAAAATCAAAGGAAAAAATCCCTTTGGTTTCTTGAGATAAATATCACACAAAGGTTACATTCACACTTCAAGAATTGTTTGCACTCTACTAATTTATAGTGTGTTATTTATATTTTTTGTGAAGCAAGGAGCTCCAACATTATAGGGATTTGTTGCATATTTATATATCAATTATGTTGCTATTAATTTCTAATTTATAGTAATATTTTTCTTATCATCATATCTGTTTTAGTAAGATCTATCTTTTACATGAGGTGTATGTACATTTTAACATAGTTTTTCAATGTTTTTCTTGTGTATTTTAAAGAAAAAGAATCTAACGAGAAAGAAAAATATCCATATTTTTATTTTCATGTTTAGATATATATTTTATGTTATTTCCAAAACTTATATATATATATATATATATCAATCCTAACATTGTGATAAATTTTGTGACTTGAGTGAAAGTATTGATTGATTTGTCTAGTATAATTGTCAAAAACCAATTGAGGGTGTTTTTGAATTTTATTGAGAAGTTTGAAAGTGAACAATATATCATATTTTATGTGGATTTTTATATGTTATATCATATCTAAGAATATTTATATTAAAAACTAATTGGGGACATTACATAATTCATGTTTGATCAACTTTTTATACCAAGTATAAACCAATATCAAGAGTTTAGGTAAATGTTGAATATATAATTGCTTTAAAAAGTTGACTTGTACAATGGGGTACACTCAATTCTTGATTTAAAATTGCATAGATAATTTGTAGGCTCATATATATACATGAAATTTTGTGAGAAATATCGTATATTTTTTTGAAAGATAATTTTCCTTAGCTAATGGAATTATATTTGTTCTTTTAAAAAATATTGCATAACATGTCTAACTCTTTTTTTTTATTATAATTATTTTGACACAATTGTGGTATAATGGATAGGATTATTGATTTTCCTTAATGTCTTTTACAACTTACCCATCAGGCCAAAAATGGCCTACAAAATCCTATTTCTTATGAAATAAGTTTTACAATGTTATTGTTCCTTGCCATTGTGTTTCTTGTAACATAGCTAGCTTTAAAAATTCCTACTAAAGATATTTTGAATCACTTAGGTTTGAAATCTTACAATTTACTAGTCATAATAAGTTACTTTATGTGACACCTCTAGTTATCCCATATTTTATTCTTCCTCAAGTCAATGATAACAAAAACAATTGCCTTGCCAATCTAGAGAAACTTGCCTTCTATTTTAATATCCTTCCTCAATATTCAAAGATTAAGATGTGAGACATTGATTTCAACTAAAAAACTATCATAAAATAAGCCAAACCCAAACCAAAGATGGATTAGCCACCAAAATTACAAATAGCTTAGTGGTAGAGTACGCTCGTAGTAAATGGGAGGTCCTAGGTTTGACTACTGAATGTTCCATGAAAATTACAATAGGGTATCAGAACCTAGATCAACATATCTAGGCTAAACTAGTATCTCAAAGAACTCTTTAGTGTGGCTCAAGGTAGATGTTGGAAAATTATCTACACCCAAACTAGAGCTGGATTGGTCACCAAGAGGGATGTAGCTTAGAGGTAGATCATCCCAACAAAAAATAGGTGGTCCTAGGTTCAACTGCTAGCTGATACATGAAAATTTTAATGAACACTAGATAATTAAGCTCTTGAAGTGAAAATTGTTACACTACATGTAATATCAACATATGTTGTATTAAATCCTTCAAAAATAAAAGACCTTATGTTCAAGAGACATGGAATAACTTTGAGAGTGTGAAGGCATCAATTATTTTCATGATCAACTTGTAGGACTTGTATACGAAGAACATCATGGAAGCCTATTGAAAAGTCATTGATGCATGGAGACAACTTGTTGTTCATCCCTTTGAGACCTTTTTGAGCTACATATATACTATTTTTGATGGCTTGTATTCATTTCTCATTACTAACTATGGGTTTATGGATGCAAAAGATCTCTTGGGATGATAAAATTCTAGTGTTTTAAGGTTAGATAATAGAGTATTTTTCTATTTTGGTACTATCCCCAATCAACTCATCTTTTATATTTTATATTGTAACTTATAAAGATATTATTTCTTCTATACAATATAGTGCTAAAGGGAATTGTTACTTTTGAATAATAGCATAAGATATAGCATAGATGAAATAAGGTAGTATCTTGGGTGGAGTCGAGGAAAATATGCTACATCCTTAATGACTACATGAATTTTAGATATCCTATAGAATTTCAATATCAACTTGTTTTCATGCATGAATATCCCAAGGTTTCAAGAGAAATATGTCATAGCCATCTTGTTTGAAAGTGTGACCGATGAAATAGTATGGTCTGACTACACTTGATCTATGAGGAGTCGAAGTGTATTCAAGCCACTAAACACCAGTCCAATAAGATCATTCAATACAAAAATAAACTAAGAATCCACTAAAACTAACATATTAAATCATGAAAGCAATAGAAACATATATTCTAATCCATTGAAACTTATCCTATTGGGGCAGTTGTGTCGCATTGATGTGGAATGGCAACTCTTTCCCAATCCCTTGGATAATGAACTTGTTTCGATCGATTCTATTGAAGAGAATCGATAAAACTGATGAAATATGTGTGATAAAACATGATGAATGCTAATATGATTGATATGGGTGTATTTAAATCTACTCTAAATGTATGCAAGCTTCAAAATATTTAAAACCCTAATTACAAAGCATGTTAAATAGATGCACCTAATTTGCCATGGAAGCCATTAATTAAAGCTAAGCTAATGATGCAAGTAAATTAAGCTAAAATGATGCTAAATAAGTGTTAAATATGAGTGCAAGTGAAATTTATTTTAACACCATAAGTTTGCTCTTAAAAGATGGATCCATTTGTCTCCAAATAGTGACCTATTTATAAGACAAATGAGAAATGAATGGCTAAGATTGAAAAGGCTAATCAATGGTCAAAATTGGAGGGAAGATGAAACATGGGTCAAGGATTCTCATCAATGCATGAGAATCAATGATCACATGGATCAAGAAAAGAAACAAGGGTTCATATTCTTCCAAAAAAACACACTTTCAAAACTTGCACAAGAAGTCTTGTTGAAAGTTTGTTGCAAAAAGGAATATTTCCTTTTCAAATGAGTGAAGAAATAGAATATTCTCTCATGGGTGAGGAAAATTAGATATTTAGTTAATTAAAACCAAATTAAATTGTGCAAAGGAATATTCCATGGGAATATTCTCTTTTTGGAGGAATGTGCAAAGGAGGAATATTCCCTTGCAAGTGGGGGGTTATATTTAATTAGTAATTTGATAATTAAAACAATGCTTCAATTATGTAGATTAGGGGAATTAGGATATTCCTTAAATAATTAATTTATTTAATGAAAAAGGGAATTATATGATATTCATTAAATAAATGATTTAATGAAAAGGGTGATAGTGAGATGATATTTAATTAAACAACTTAGGTGTATTTAATTAAATAAGAGGAATTTAGGGATTAAATTATATAATTTTATTTATTTAATTTAATAGGATGAAATGTTAGCATAAGAGGGGGTGAATTCATCTAATTAGGTTAATAGATGAAAATGATGCAATTAATTAAATAGCTAGGCTAATTTAATGAATTAAGTGAAAAGAGGATGGTTTTAGGATGAAATGATGTTAGTATACCTGATTCGAGTGTATGATATCATTTAGGACATTTTTAAGTGTCTATATTTTTTCCCTCTTTGAAGCAAGGTACATATTATGTTGGTTCAAATACTGACGCTTTTCAGATTAAAAACTGATGCTTAGATCAAAAATAAAAAATTTCTAAGTTTTGGATGCCCCATTGTTGCCCCAGTGGAAGGAATAAGTTGGTTCCTTGCCCCCTCAAGAAAATGGGTAAATTTTTTAAAATTTGGGTTGATTTTTTGATAAAAGTTAAATAGAAATTTAGGTGCTCAAATAGGCCATCAGATGCCAAAAATAGCCTCAAAAACGCAAAAAATGGCTCAAAATAGGTTGTGCAAGGTGGAAACAAATAAAACGAGCCAAAACCGTAGCTTTTGGCTCAAAATAAGGTAAAAAACCCTAATTTTCAGGTTTAAATAGGAGATGAAGGGTCATTTTCAATTCATTTTTTCATTCACACTTGAGAGATTTTCTACCTTTTGAGCTTTGACCTCCTGACGAAATGGCACAATGAGTGCTTCATCTTCACCTTGCGGAGCGGGTTCGAGAGTACTAGCGGCAAGCAGACGTAGGACCCCAAGTATGTGACTTGAAACTTGCCTTGATTTTTTCTTTTAGATGCAATTAATAGGGGGTCAAAACTAGGTCTCTAGGCACGTCATTGTATAGTGATGAAATTGATGCATCGGAAGTGTCACTAATGATATTATAGTGACACACCTTCTATCTAGTGGTGCACCACCATTTTTTGGTTGGGCAACACATTTGATTAGGGAGACGCTAAATTAATATAACAACACACATGCTATTTAGGTTTAGTGTCGCTCAAAAGCAGTGGGCAATGCATGTAGATTTTAGCAATGCACCCCTATTTTTGAATAGAGTGATGCATGAAAATGTCGATTCACTATTGAGCATAGCGATGTGCATCACCAAATTGGTGATGCACCCCCAAAATGGATACAATGACGCACCCCTAAAAGAGCAACGCTATTGATTTTAGTGATGCTTTTGATGTTTTGGATGCAAAGTCTCAAATTTTGATCATTTTTTTGACTTTTTGACAAATTGACATTGTGTGTGTGATGCATGCAGGAGGATCCTCCCCCATTGATGTCACAAGAGCATCAATCAGATATTTTGACAACACTAGATTTTGATGACCTAGAGGTAGAGAGGCTAGGTATGTTGGGGTTAGGCTTATTGTGTTCTTACCCAAGGTCCAGACCCACCTTTCTCTAATGGCAGCCCTGATTGAGAGGTGGCATAACAAGACCTCCTCATTTCACTTGCCCATTGGTGAGGCCATCATTGCACTAGAGGACGTGTGGCACATTTTGTGATTGTCGATTCACAACAAGTAGGTGATTTATGAACCAGATTCTAGGAGAGATGCATGTCTCTCCCTTCTACATAGACACTCGCTCATTTTGGTGAGTTCCCAGATAGACCTTGATGTATATCGGGATCGAGTGCCCATATTCATATTGTTCATTACAGCTCTGATTTTTGGAGTGATTGCCCCAAACTGACGGGGAAGAGGTTTTAGTCTTGGATGGGGATTGGCATGGGAGGGGATGATCAGGAGGAGTGTGATGTATGCATGGGTCCAATTCTTCTGGCTTCATTATACCATGGCATGCATGAAGTCATCTACCATGAGGGAAGCGACATTGGAGCAGGTGTGACCCTGTTTCATATATGGGCATACGAGCACATTGCAGTGTTGAGGCCACTAGTAGTTTTAGCAGACATTCACGAGGATGAGCCTGTTGGCTTTAGATATAGGTTGTCAATGACTCTTCAACACATGAGCCCTACAGGTCTATCTTACTAGCATCATGTCATTCATGATATGATTGTTTTTTGATGGAGGTCATGGCTACAATATCCAACATGGTATGATGATTAGCAGTATCTCTATTTTGCTTGATAGACTCATTACCTCCAAGGGAGGGATCACACTATGATAGAGCAGTACCTACCAAACTGTGGTGCTTGGTAGTTTAGCGAGGTTCAGGATGTGCCTACTAATGATTACACTGTAGTTTTTTCTAGATCCCAGAAGGAGGTGTAGTGGAGAGCCCAGATTAACCCTGTTATGGTGATTGATGGGTTCAAGCAACTTGTTGCACAACCCTAGGCATATGATCAGGGTATACCTGATGTAGGAACTAACCCATCTTATGATGTATGGTTCAGGCCACCTACTCACCTGATAGATCCAGTGGGGGGATACCCCAGAGGTAGAGAGAGGAAGAGGTGGAGGCTGAGGCTGAGGTCAAGATGGTGGCAAGGACGATGACAGAGATGGGGGTCAAGGTAGAGGCTAGCAACTAGAGAAGGATAGGGTATAGGTGCTAGGTGATGGGTAGCAGCAGTAGCCAAATCAGGGTCACCAAGACCCAAGGCATTAGGACGGGCATAATGGACAAGTTCTAAGGGCACCACCACCTCCTCCACCTGTATAGCTAGATGCCTAGTTATAAGTGCAGTTACAGGCCATTACAACTAAGAGAGATCGGTTATAGGCAGAGCAAGATCAATTGCAGTAGGAGTTGTAGAACATGACAATGCAAAGAGATTAGGAGATTCAGTTGTGGTGGAAATTGGATCTACAATTGGCCCAAGAGATTAGGCAAAGGTAGCAGCTTGAGGTAGTGACAACTAGTTCACATGGACGGGCAGTGACCACACGATTATAATAGAGGCAGTTACTAAGGTTGCATATTACCGCATGCACTATCACAGAGATGTTCCTCAGACAATGAGACAGACTAATTTTTCATAGTGGAGTGGAGCACCACCTAGAGCTGAGGATCAACCATTAGTTAGAGGTGAGTCAAGTATCCATTAGGGCTAGCCACTTTTGTAGACACCTTTTGATTGTTTGCTCGAATATTTATATAGATATACATTCATGGACTCATTTTTGATATCCCTCATGGATATTATATTTTTAATTTGATATTCATGCACTGATTCAGATATTGTATCATGAAAGTTATCACTTTTTGATATATATATATATGATATTATTCAGATTCGATATGTGATGTACTCTTATTTCATGCTTTATGAATGTATGGATGAATATGATGTGATGTGATGTTATTCTTATGCATTATGATATGATGTAATGTAATGGATGCACTTCTTTTATTTATGTTTATGCAATATGCAATGATGATCTATGATGTGATGTATATGAGATGCAATGTTATGGGATAGTTGCAATGCAATGGATATGTTATATTCTTTTTCAGTATCTTTTTATGCTATGATATGATATGTTTATGCTGATGAAGGATTATATGGATGCATTTCTTTTCATGTACTTTTCTATGCAACTTATGATGTCGTGATGATGTATGCATATGGATAATGTAGATGTTCATGCTTATGATATGATAATGCAATGTATGCTTATGCCTAGGATATGTGTATGATGTGTGATATGGATTAAGATGCTTAAAATAACAAATCTATGTTATTTGAAACAACTTAAATGATAATGATGATGCAATGGATTATGTTTTCCTTTATTATGATATGTTGTGATGATACAAGATGTATGCATTTTGATGATTTGTGGATGTAGGATGGATGCATGATGTTTTTTTTGTTGATTATCGTGATAGAAAGAAGATAGAAGAAATAAGATGAAGGATTTGACCATCGATTTTGAATATTGATTAAAAATTCCAACAAGTCCTTGATCCAACAAGACTTTATTAGAGACAGTGATGAGAGATGACGATGATGTTCTCATATCTTTGGATTGGGATTTTTTGTCATTCATTATTTTTGATATAACACATAGACATGATGCATCAAGGTATTGAAAACTAGGATGGCATTGTATCTAATGTAATGGACTTTGACTCTGCAAACAAATAGGATAGTTCTTGTTCACACCTTGACATACGGAAACCTCTTTGGAATGTAGATTATTAGTTCAAAATATATCAGACCAAAGTATACACAATAGTCAACAATCTACTCCAAACAACCTCCCTACACACAACTAAGCAAGTATGCGCCAAGGTTATTTTACAATACCCACAAGCACAACAAATGAAAGATAATGATCGATGTCCCATTACTTTCTCTCTAAATTGTTTAGACATCATCAAGAGGTCCTTAGAATGGGTCAATAAGATAAATCATAAGAAAAGATCAAAGACAAACAATCAGTGTTATCTATATCTCTTACCAGTTTAATATAGCTAAGGTGATTTTTGATGTTGATATCCATCGCATGAAGGATTCATCCTAGGACATGTTGATTAGACGTTTTGATTAGGATGAGGTTTGTGATAAGCCATTGATACAAACTCCATTGACACATTTACCTATGATTTAGACTTTAGATTTTGACCTTTATGTTCTCAATTTACGACTTGCAACACGTGTTTCCTACTTGTTTTGCCAAAGGTTGAAGGTGATGATGGATTTATTATGCATGAAGGTTTATTATGGGTGAAAGCAAAATGGGATGGATGGTTTTGGGTTTTTTGGAATATTTCAATGTTTTTAGTGGTTTTGAAATGTTTTGAGGCTATTTTTGGTCTTTTTGAAAGTTTATGTGAATCTTTTGTTTTTTTCAATTATTTGAGGTTGTTTAGGGTTTTCCAATGTTTTTGTGTTTTCTAAGTTTTCAATTGTTTTTGGATTTTCCAAGATTTTGCAAATGTTTAAATATTTTTTGATATTTGAATGTTTAGGGTTTTTTTTTTAGAGTTTCGACCAAGAACCTAACCTAAAAGACTATCCTAGGGGCCTTGTGGGCTTATCAAAGATTAGCCTTGCCTATGTAATACATGCAGAGACCACATAGTTTGACTGACTCAACTTATTAGTGATGAGAAATGAATATTTGATGGAATATCAACTTATTATGACAAACTCCTAAAGGATTGACCTAGGGTGTCTTGGGGGCACATCCATGATGGCCTTGCCTACGTTCAAGCTTAGAGACTCGTAGTTCAACAAGGTACTATTTTTGGATTTTTATTTTTGATGCTTGACCTTTTTAGGTATTTTGATGTGTTTTGGATGTTTTGGATTTTGACTTTACAAGTTTTTGAATGTTTTTGGATTTTTTGATTTTGCAAGTGTTTAAGGATTTTGATGAGGTTTTATGAATGTTTTTAGGATTTTTGAGAGATTTCCAATAACCTTAAGATATACAAAACCCCATACTAATCCAGAACAAATTACCCCCAACATGATGTAATAGACTACCTCGATATAGGTAGGACAAGCTGACCTTTGGAATATTCCAAGTAGTACTAAAGGGGATATGATACTTCACAATATCAAGCTATGATATAGATGTGGATGGGTGATGGAATAAATAGGATGAATGATGCAATGGATGCGATGGATGGATGTGATGCAAAGAATGATAGAATAAAGAGTCAGAGATAGATGGATGTGCTTTATTTAAGTGAGATGCTTGTTTGTGAGGTTTTCACCAAGGTATTTTCCCAAAGCACCACCAAAGTGGTTTTCACTAGAGGATGATTTTTTTCATTACTGTTTTTAATCCTTTTTTTTTTGGATTTTGGATTTTTTTTGTATTTTTAGATTTACATCCTTCAAGCCTAGGTGTTAATATTTTTAAGATGCAAACTATTGGTTGGTTCTTGCTAGGGTTCACCTTTAGGAATTGATAATTGATATGCTCTTGATCCATAGCTTGTTGTAACGAAAAAATGGACCTAACCAGTTAGGCTCAAACTTTCCTTTATTGTCTTGATCTAGAAGATTTTCATGATTCTTATTGAGACAAGATCCCCTACCTAGAATAACCGAATCTTGATCTTCTTGATATAGCTCCATTTCAGATATTTTTGATATACTTGCAAGTGATTAAGGGCATCAAGATGATGCTTATCCAGGAATTCTAGCTCATTTAGCCAAGATACTCTATATTCTTCATTAGTGATTAGGTTTTGTAGTGACACTCATAGTGATGGAAGGTTGACATCAATAGGCAAGATGGCTTCTGATCCATAGAACAAGGAGAATGGGGTTGCACCTGTAGGCGTGCAGATACTAGTTTGATAGGCCCATAGGGTGGGATTTAACTATAGATTCCAGTCATGGCTAGCTTCATTGATTTTTTTCTTTAGGATCTTCAGAATGGTCTTGTTTGTAGCCTCAACTTGACTATTACCCTGGGGGTAATACGGGGCAGAGAATCAATGTTGGATGTTAAATATTTGGCATAACTATTTCACATCCTAATTCTTGAAGGGTGTTTTGTTGTCTGAGATAAGGGTTTGTGGAACAACATAACAATAGATAAGATAATTTAGGATAAACTTAGCAATTTTCTTCCCCATTATGTAGGTCATAGGAATAGCTTCCACCCACTTGGTAAAGTAATTAGTGGCTGTTATGATAAACTTGTGGCCACTAGATGAGGTGGGAGTAATTTTTCCTATGAGGTCAATCCCCCACTGTGAAAAAGGCCAAGGTGTGAACATTGGTTGCAACTCTTGAGTTGGAGCATGAATAAGATCTCCATACTGTTGACATTAGACACACTTTTGCACATATTGATGGGCTTCTCTTTCCATAGCTAGCCAGTAGTACCCCGTCCTCAATAATTTCTTAGCTAAAGTCATACCATTAGAATGGGAACCACATATGCCATCGTGTACTTTTGTTAAGGCAGTCAAGGATTCCTTTTGATTGATACATCATAGTAATTTCCCCTCAATACTTTGGTGGTATAAGGTATCACCTAGGATCACAAATTGGGATGCCTTTTTAACAAAGGTCTTGTTAAGGTTGGAGGTGATATCGAATGAGAGGGTTACTTTGCTAAGGTAGGTGAATAAATCATGATACCACAGGGATCTAGGATCAATGATGACACATGCAAAATCAGAATCTAGGATTTTGAAAGTCGGTACAAGAAGTTGTTCTACCAAGAATTCCCATCAAAGGATATTGTGTGGCATTTCTAATAATGATCCAATTGTTGCCAAAGCATCTACTACTCAATTGTTCATGTGAGGAATCTGGTCAAAATTTATGTCAATGAAAAGGTCCATGAGACTCTCTACCGTCTTCTTGTAAGGAGTGATTTTATCATCCTTAGTTTGGTAGTCGTCATTGACTTGGTTGATTACCAACTGTGAATCTCCATAGAATTTCAACTCTTGTATCTGCCATTGAACTACTATTCTTAGACCTATGAACAGGGATTCATACTCAGCTATATTGTTAGTACATGAGAATGATAGCTTGTATGAATTTAGGATGTAATCTTTTTGAGAGGTGATGAAAATAATACCCACCCCTGATCCATAGGTAAATGATCCATCAAAGTACACTAACTCATCAAGGAATTCAGATATCAATGGATTCTTTGCATAGATAGGTGCATCTACTAGTTGGTATATGATCACTTGTACTTTGATTACCTTGTGCTCCATGTACTCTATGTCAAATTTAGTCAAGATTATTACCCATTTGGCCATTCACCCAGTGAGAGTTGCTTTAGATAACAGGTATTACAATGGGTCGATCTTTGCAATAAGCTTGATTTGATGCAACAACATGTAGTGTCTAAAATTTTGTGAAGCAAAAACCACAACTAAGCATGCTTTCTCAATGGATGAATAGTTCATTCCATAGCCCACCAAGGTCCTACTGATGTAAGATAGCTATTTCCTTTTCATTTTCATCATGTGCTAGAAGAGCACCTAGTGTTGTTGATGTTACTGAGATATACAGGATCAATAGTTTGTTTGGCATCAACATCATGAGCACTGCAGGTGTCAATAGGTAGTCTTTGATATGCTGGAAAGATTTATCACACTTCTCATCCCACTTTTAAGTTATTTCTTTATGGAGAAGATGTGAGAAAGGGTAGATTTTATCTGATAATTGCACTATGAACCTTCTAACGGATGACAATCTTCCTTGTAACCCTCTCAGTTGTTTTAATGTTGGTGGTGGTTCCATATGGATTTTACCTTTTTTGGATCAATTTATATCCCTATTTGTGACATGATGTAGCCAAGAAGCTTCCCTAATCTAACCCTAAAGACACACTCTTTGGATTCAACCATACTTTATACTCTTTGAGCCTATCGAAGATGGGTCCCAATACCTCTATGTGCTCATTCCTTTTCTTCAATTTTTCCAAAATATCATCCACATAGTCTTTGACCATTTTGTGGATCATGTCATGGAAGATGAGGGTCATTTCTCTTTGATAGGTCGCTCCTATGTTTTTTAGCCTGAATGGAATAATTTTCTAGTAATATGTTCCCCATGGATAAGTGAATGCAATTTTGTGTTGATCCTCCTTGGAAATAATGATTTGATTATAGCCTGAAAAACCATCCATGAATGATAGCATTTCATACCCAATTATTAAATCCATGATGATGTAGATGTTAGGAAGAGGGAAATCATCCTTCAGGAATGCCTTGTTTAAGTATCTAAAATCCATGCATATTTTGATGCCCTAATGGGTTTAGAGACTAGTACCAAGTTGGAAACCACTCAAGATAATATATCGATTAGATGAATCCAATATCAAGAAGCTTTTGTAACTCAAGTTTCACCAAGAGTGCTATTTGAGGGTGCATCTTTCTTAATTTCTACTTCACTGGTTTAGCTTTAGGATAGACTACTAAATGATGCACAACTACTTCTGGATCGAGCCCTAGAATATTTGTGTATGACCATGCAAAATTGGCTCTTCACTCTTTCAAGAATGCCACTAGGTTTTTTCTTCATCGAACAAGGATTCAACATAGAAAGTGATATTTGGTGCCTCTTTTGTTCCCACATTGACTGGAGTGGCCTTTTATGCTAGAACTGCTAACTTCTCTAGATGCATTGCACTAAGGGGGATATTGAATCCTTGATCCTTGGGCACCTCAAAGAGGTTTTCACCCTTAGATGTGTCCTTTCTTTTTACTATTTTAGGACCAAAAAGTGCATGATATGGTTTTCACTCAAAGATCTACATGTTAGTTGCATTTCCTCAATTTTGTGACTAAAGGATTCAATTGTCTCCTCATAATACGCCCATGCATCTAGCTCTATATTGAAACCAGCTTTGTGATATGCCCATGGTAAGTTGTCATGGAGTCCCATGAATTATGAGATTGTTTCATTATTTTTGAATAAATCTAGAATTGGTGGTCCTTTTGGTCCTAGTCAATGAGTTGGGGGTATACTAGGCTTATTTTAGTCAGTTGATCGCTCGGGGTGAAGGATGATGTGGATATCATGAAGAGGGAGTTATTTTCAAATAGGTAAGCAACATCAAGGGGGAAGTTGTCTAGGGTCATGTCACATGATTTTATTAACCAAGAGGAAGCCTCAACCCTTTTAGCAGAAGTACCTTTTCCAATAAGGGCAACCTTGCTAGTAGTACATCCTAAGCCAAGATTCTTTGGGTGTTTCTCAAGAATGATGGGTTCTAGCAAAGAATTGTTATTTTGACCTAGTTTCTCATTCTTGTTATAACCCCATCTCTTCATTAGTTACAAGACTTTTTTTTCATCTTCCATGGGAAGAATAGGGACAGGTCATTCATCTTGATAGAGCAATTTAGAGACATCCTCCTCATTGACATATTCTTTGTTCAAATCCCCCCACTTGGTGAAGGTGGTAGTTTCCATCTTGATTGTTTAGAACACTTTGTTGCTAGATGTGGATTTACCATGGGATTTAGGAGAAAGAGATAGCTTCCCCAACACAAAAGTATCCATTATTTTATAGTTTTCACAACCATCATCCAGGATCACTGCTTTGATATTGGGAATGTTCTGCATAATGGGTGTTTTCATTTCTGAGGTAGATGTAATGGATGATGGGTCAACAAATGAGGAGGATGGTGTAGGCACTTCATCATTTTTAGGGATCTAGGGTATCTTGTAAAACTTGGCCTCAAGGTTCTTGTAGTAGTAAAAAGGCTTAGGATCTCCATGGATGGTAACTTCTCTGGCCTCAAAAGGAAACTTTACACATTGACGGTAAGTTGAAGCTGCCACTTTTAGGGCATGGATCCATGGTTGATCAAGCAAGATCTTGTAGGGGAGATCAAGGTCTAACACTTGCCATGTATTATCTGTAATGATGGGTCCCACTTGGATGGATAATGTGATGATGCCTTGTGATACCCGCTCTTGATCGACATGTGTTATAATGGTGGTACTCTTTGCTTTCTCAATAGTTTCTTCTGAATAGCCCAAGTTTTTTATCAACTGAAGGGTGCATATGGTTAGACCAAAACCTCTATCTACTAATACTCTTTTAACCTTGTTCTTATGGATAATTACCTCAAGGTGCAAAGCATAGTTATGATATGACTACAATGGTAGGTCTTGTTTCGAGAAGGTGAGAAGATGATTAGTGATATGCCCTAACATAGCTTGAAACTATTTTGTATCAATATCCTTAGGGATGGATGATGAAGATAAAGACTTCTCTAAGATTTCTCTATGTGTGGGGGATAGCCTCAATAGTTCTAAGAAATAAATCTGTGCAAGGGTCTTCTTAAGTTAATCTAGGAGATTGTACTTGCTAGGGTTTGATGTGGGCAGAGTAGGTTGTTCCCTAGATTGAGATGGAATTCCTTGAATGATGACCTTGTCACATCATGTGGTGACTCCACACTCTGCACTAGGCCCTTTGATGGTGATTATGATGATGACACTATTATAGGAAGCGACTACATTGGAATAGGTATGCTGCATTTTTGTATAATCCTTAGATTTTCCAGTGTTGTTTCCTTTGTTATGATCTGGCATAGGGTTCTTGTGTATCTTAAGATCCTAGTTCTCAATCAGTACCTCAACAAATATGGATTCACTCTCTATAAGATCTTGGATAATATTCTTGAGCCTCATATAGTTCATCATTTTGTGTCCTTTGATCTTGTCAAAGTCACAAAGATTGTTTTCATTGTACCAGGGTGGCTTATCTTGTGGTTCTTGGTAGTTTTCAAAATTGGGAAGCATTATCAAGTTTGAATCTACCAATTTCTTCATGATAGTTTTGATAGGTTCCGACAATTGTGTGTATTTTCATTTCAAATAATTACTCGTATTAGGGTTCATCTTTGTTGTGTTTCAGTGTTGTTGATCTGATTGTTTTGGGATGGTGTTGTTTGTTTCCCACTTGGTTGAATGTTAGCTATTTGAATGTTGTTTGGCCTAGGAGCACTTAGGACCACCTTAGCATCTACCATTCCATCATTCGTTACATTCTTATTATTATCCTAGACATGAGGCTTGTCATTTGAACTAGTTGATGGGCGATTATCTTTGTAGGCTTGAGTGTTTCCTTATGAGATTAGAGCTCTCTCGATGTTAAGGGATCTAGGGACAAGCTCGTCATAAGATGAAATGCATTGCATCTTCAAGTGGAAGTATAGATCTGGATCTAGATTTGTTATGATGATCCCCACTTGTTGCTCATTAAGAATTGGCCACTTGCTGTTACTAGCCCTTTACCTCCATTGTCGTAAGAAATTGGTGAAAGATTCTCCTTTGTTTTTTTTTTGAGAGTGTACAAATCTTCTAGGCTTATGTCCATGTCAAGATTAAAGGAGAAGTGATCTATGAATTTATCAATGATTTCTTGGAAGGTTTTGATACATGGTGGTAATTGAGAAAACCAATCGATGGTTGGGCCTATCTAGATTTGTGGAAAGAGGCCCATCAAAGAGGAATCATTGTAGGTGACCTCCATACACATGACATTAAATTATCTGATATGGTCGACAAGACTTCCTCTCCCTTTGTATTTATCAAATTTTGGGACTTCAAAATCGGGAGGGAATGGTACCATTTTGATGTTTGGATTGAATGGATATGGGAATAGGTTTTGTGCATGGAGTTTCTTTATTTTTCCCATCCAGAGATCCCGCATTTCTTGTGATAGCGCCTAAGTTGTGATGCTACATAATCTTGTGGACTTGGTGGAGGAATATGCACTGCGTATTGTGGGATGGCAGATGGGTTGTATGCGGGATTCTAATATAATGAGGTGTTGTATGGTGTGTATGGTGGTGTAGGATATTGTGAAGGTGATTGTGGTGTTGATTTATATGTTCCTATTGTGTTTGGGTTGATGATGTTTTTTTGAGGGTTGTAGTATAAACCTTGTTGTTTTTTTGTTGTTGGGCATATTGCTAAGCTAGTAAGGCTTGTTTTTGCACTTGTTGTTGTTGGGCTACTAAGGCTACTTGATGTCATTTTTGGGATATGAGGGCTTGTTGTTGTGTTTTTTGTTATTTTTGTGCGGCTAAGGCTAATTGATGTTTTTTTTTTTGTCGCTGTGCTACTAAGGTTGCTTGTTGTACTACTAAGGTTGCTTGTTGTTGTTGTGCTACTAGGGCTTCTTGATGTTGTTGCTATTGTTATTGTGTTGCTAGAGTTGCTTCTTGTTGTTGTTGTTGTGCTACTAGGGTTACTTGATGATGCTTTTGTTTTGATGATAGGGTTGCTTGTTGTTGATTCTATTGTTGTTGTGTTGCTAGGGCTACTTGTTGTTGTTGCTATTGTTGGAAAGATTGTTGATAAGCATGTTGTTCTTGTTATAAAGCTAGTGAATGTGATTACAATGTAGGATCAGTTGGTTGTTGGGACATATGTGATGTGTTGATGTTTTTATTGGGTTGTGGGTTGTTGATGAGAGGTTGGGGGTTCCCTTGGTTTAACATTCCTTGTAAGATGGTGGATTGGGATGGAGGAATGTAAATTTTAGGTCCCATTTGATTTTTCATGACATGGGGGACCAAGGGGAAAGATGATGATGGTTCTATTAGGTGTTGTGATGGTAATGAAACATCAAGACCTTGAGTCCATTGATTGAAAAGGTTCCCTAGTTGACAGATGTCTTGGGGATTTCCTTGTGTTAGGGATGTGGCCAAGGTATTACCTTGGTTAATGGGGTTTGTGACCAAGGGATTTTTTTATTTGGGTTGATGATGGATGGGATGGAGGTATTGTATAAAACCAATGGTATGGATGAACCAATGGGGTTGTTGGATAAAGGTGTCCATATTTGTGTTAAGGGTTGAGTTTGTGTAGGGGTATTAGCATGCTCTTGTTGGTCTATTTGAAATAATTGGCCTATACTACCTTGTGTGATGTTGGGCACACTTGTGGTACTTGTGGGGATGGATGAAGATGGGTTCCCTCGATATGTTGAGGTTTTCATGGATTCATAAAGTGTAAGTGGCTTATTTTGATGCAAGGGGTGTTTGAGGATGGTAGGAGTACCAAATGTTGGTGTCCAAGTGGTGTTTTAAGATGGATAGGTGTTTAGAGTACCCAAGAGTGTGTTGATTTTTGATAGAAAAGTATGACCAAATTCCTTATCAATACTAGCTACACTACAAGGAATGGGTGTTTGATCTATCCCTAATGATGGAGCCATTTAATGGTGGATGAATTTAAGCCTTGCATTAATGATTGCACAAAAAAAGATGGGGAAATTGGAGTTACATGTTCTAAGGCTTGATTTTTTTATTTGTAGTCCATGATTTCTTCTTTAGTAAGTTCAAATGGGTTGTTCGTGATGTCTTCTATCTCATATGGTCCTGATGGAGACAAGGGTTGTTGCGATGGGGTAACATGACTTCTTAGATAAAATTCTTGATGATTGGGATCACTTGAGGTGAATGTGACTTTTTTCTTCTCCATAATTCTCTTGTGTTGTGATCTTGTCTTTACCATAAATTTTGGGTCACATAGGGGAGAGTTGTGTTGAGATTTTTAAGGTTTAAACTCTCTAGTTGACTCAAATCTAGGTAAAATGGATACTCTAAGTCTTTTTGGAGAAATGATGTGAGTGGGAGATGAAAATATGAATGATGTGGGGAGTGATCTTTGCAAACATTTTGTGACAACACTTTTGACTTAAGTTTGATTTTTTTGACGTTTGGATAAAGGATGCTTATGAACTTGTGAACCTTTAGGGCAGACTCATGACCATATGAATGATGTGGGGAGTGATCTTTGCAAACATTTTGGGACAACACTTTTGACTTAAGTTTGATTTTTTTGACGTTTGGATAAAGGATGCTTATGAACTTGTGAACCTTTAGGGTAGACTCATGACCTTCAAGATAAACTAGTCCAAAGATGATAACTAACTTAACTAGGTGCATAGAAAAGGATTCATTTCACATCCAAAGTAGCTAAGTTAGGGTTTTGGTTGATGGAGATCTAAGTCCAAAGTGCTGGTGTATTCAAAAAATTTGCAAAGTTTGGTGAAGTGAAGTATGAAATTTGATAAGGAGGTGGATGAAATGCTTGACCCAATGTTGACCTAGAGTGAACCTTTGTTTTCCAAGACCAAGTTGGTGAGAAACATGTTAGACCTCTAAAGTTTTCAAATCCAAAAAGACCAATGTTTACTTAAATGAGGGATCCATATTGAGCATACATGTCTAGATCATTCATTGAAACATGTCTATAAAATTTTCTTACCAAAATTTTCTTGTTGCGGTAGAGAGCCACAAGGTGTCTCTTAACAAATTTTGGACTATGATGCCTAAATTTGAAGTGACGACATGTAGACCTTCTCTTGGGGATTTTTATTTTGCGAGAGATCATTTAGAGAATCCCAAGATTATGGAAAAGAGGATATTTATTGCCACACAGGGGGTGGTAGTATGGGCCTTCTGGCCATAATATCAACATGTTCCTCTTGTTTTTCTAAGATGTGTGTTGCGTTTCTCCACTGGATGTGTGTTTCCTTTGTTTCAAAAGTGAAGCTTCTTAAACTACTAATTATATTAATTTGTTCTCTCTCAACTAATTTAAAGTTTGGTTGAATGATAGCGAGCGTAAGGTTAGGTTGTTCAACTGAAGCGATCAGATGCCAAATGGTCATGTGGGGTTCAATTTTTCAATTTATCTTTCTTAAAGAAGATTCTTTTTACCACAAACACTTTGTCTTGCTTAAGTTCAAACTAAATTTCTATGTCAAAAACATCATAAATTTCACAAAGTCCATTTTGTGAAAAGGATGAAATTAGGTTAACTTTTGGAAGTATGGATTGAGTTGTAAACAAAAATATATAGAAGTATCTAAGAATAAATCCTTAGGACAAGCATCAATATCAAGGTTTTGTCAAAGGGTATCCATACTTAGACCAAAGAGTTTGAAATTTTGAAAAGACTTGTTTATGTTTGTTTGCAATTGTTTTGGAACCAAGAAAGGGTTAAACTGACTCACAAGCATTTACATTCCTAGATAGAGTAGGTGTGTATTACTTAATAGGCTTATAATCATCAGAAGAGATGATTAATCTATGAAGATGAAATGGAAAAATAGGCTATGTCAAGGAAATGTAACGTCTTGACATGCCAAGCAAAGGAATCCCTTCCCCATTTGCTTTATTGCCTCAATCAAAAAAAGGACATGGTAAGTAACTTCTTGGAGCGGTGCTACTCCAATGCACTACCTTAAAATATTTTTTAGATTTGGACTTGGTTAGCCACTACAAACAAGGATTTTAATGACCATATTCAGGATAAACTGGTGTCATACACACGATGTTCACTCAATTAAGAGGCCTCCCTACCCTTAGAAATATCTAAGGGTTTTAACGCATCACAAGGATACTAAGGGAGACATTCATTGGTATGAAACAACCACAACTAGTCAGTTAATGACTTTAGTCACAACCAATTATTTATATAGCATACCAAAATTAAAGCACCACTTGGGCCATTCCATCTCACAAGTTGGGAGGTAGGCCTTCTAAAGGTAACATATGTTTGAAGCGTAAAATTATTTTCGTCACCAAAGATTTTTGAAAGGTGTGAGGGGAGTGGATAAACACTTTCAAGAAGAAAAGGTATACTTGCATGTTTCTCTTCACCCAAGATCACACAAAGCACAAGGGGATTGGATACACATGACAAGCATACTCAAACAATTCAGACACATGTTCATTTTAATCCATCATAGCAAAATGAGTTTGTTTTAAGTACCAATTTAAAGTGTGAAAGTTGTGTTGTTCAATTTTTAAACCAACAAGCATAATGATGTGAGGGTTCAGTTTTAACCAATTTGAACGTTCATTTTTAATCCCAAAAAGAAATCTAGTTTGGTCCTAAAATGTGAAATAAAAGCATCATAAATGGGTTATAATTGCCCCATAAGTTTTGAAACACTTGTTACAACTATATTCAAATGGTAATATGCTCCTTCACTTTGAGATTGTATTGTCAAAACCTACAAAATAAGTTAGCCTAAAAAAACAAAACGAGAAGTCAGCGACATGTTAGCAATCAGATAAAGTAAAAAAATTAAAGCACATGGAAAATTTCAAGTTCATTTTTTGTTTTCCAGTAAATTGTGACATTGAAATCAATTGTGTCACTGAATTTCATCAATAACGTCGTTGTATCAAAGTTGCATCATTGTAATGAAAAATTAGATGTGTCACTCTGCAGTAAACAATGGCATCAAATGCATCAATATACCAATTGCATTGCTAAATAAAAAGTTAAGACATCATGAAAATTTAGCGTAGCATCACTAATTAAATGTGTTGCTAAATTAAATGTGTCATTGTTTTAAACATCAAATGTGTCGCTATATAGTGACATGTCCAAGGTGTGTTGGTGATTTATCAATAGCATTGCTAAACCTAAAAACACAAGAAAAATGGGATTTAACAAGAAATTTGTCAGATTGATTAGTTCAATCCCCCTCCTAGTTCCAAAATATGACTGATGACTTAATATGG
This sequence comes from Sequoiadendron giganteum, assembly GCA_007115665.2. Lineage (NCBI taxonomy): Eukaryota > Viridiplantae > Streptophyta > Pinopsida > Cupressales > Cupressaceae > Sequoiadendron > Sequoiadendron giganteum. The sequence continues at coordinate 379,565,160 of CM021101.1, forward strand.
TTTGAATACAATCGATCCATGAGGATTTGAAGTGTATTCAAGCCACTAAACATCAATCCAATAAGATCATTCAATGCAAAACTAAACTAAGAATCCATTAAAACTAACAAATTAAATCATGAAAGCTTCACAAAAACCTATTTTAATCCATTGAAACTTATCCTATTGGGGGAATGGTGTCGCATTGATGTGGAATGGTGACCCTTTCCCAATCCCTTGGATAATGAGCTTGTTTCAATCAATTCTATTGAAGAGAATCAACGAAATCGATGAAAGATGTGTGATAAAACATGATTTAAATGCTAAATTAAATTGTGCAAAGGAATATTCCATGGGAATATTCTCTTTTTGGAGGAATATGCAAAGGAGGAATTATCCTAAGGAACATTCCCTTGGAAGTGGGGGGATTAGATTTAATTAGTAATTTGATAATTAAAACAATGTTTCAATTATGCAAATTAGGGGAATTAGGATATTCATTATTTATTTAATGAAAAGGGGAATGATATGATATTCATTAAATAAATGATTTAATGAAAAGGGGGATAGTGAGATGATATTTAATTAAACAGCGCACCTTCGGGTTATTTAATTAAATAAGAGGGCTTTGGGGATTAAATTAAATAATTTGATTTATTCAATTTAATAGGATGAAATGTTAGCATGAGAGGGGATGAATTCACCTAATTAGGTTAATTAGGTTAATAGATTAAAATGATACAATTAATTAAATAGTTAGGCTAATTTAATCAATTAATTGAAAAGAGGATGGGTTTTAGGATGAAATGATGTTAGTATACCTTATTCGAGTGCATGATATCATTCATGGCATTTAAAGTGTCTACATAAAGAATCTCTCTTAAATTTTTGGGGTGAAGCACAAAGGTTATGGGGGAAAAGAATAGGTTTTTCTTTAAGTTTTTAATAAAATATTCATTCAAAGAGGACTTGTATTTTTCTCCAATATTTCATGTATTAACTTTGAAAACCTTTGGCTAGCACTTGTTTAGTAAACACCATTTCAATTTATTAAAATAGGTTGTTGAGATAGATGGATTTATAGATAAATCTCATGATAGTTTAGATGTCATATTTTTTGTGTTGGATAAATATTTTGATGGCAGGGATTCAAAATACTAAACCATATTTAGGTATCTCACTGTGTGTGTTGTCTAATATGTCTTTTGACAAAGTTGTTAAGTGGTTGACATTAAATTGTGATTATATATAAAATTCTATTGGTATTTTAATTCACACATTTTGGTGCAATATATAGTTGATGTGTAGTATAATCTGCTCTTCAAATTACAAGGAGAACCAGTCTATAAACACAAAACTAGCATAAACTACTCAAAAATGTACTTAGTATAATATTTACAATTTTTAGTTGGAATTTAAAGTATAAAATACAAACAAACTAAATAAAATCTAAGATTTATTATAGAATTCTCTATATCATGCAATGTTTGGCTATGAATATGGGTAAGTGCAAAAATATGGGGGGCCAAAAAGGGGTCTTAAGTGGCCACTTTTTTTTCTGAAATCAGGAAATACTAACCTTGGATGTGAAATTCAGGATAGTTACACTTGAAATTTTTAGATGCAACATAAACAAGGATCGTAGTGCTCCGAGTCTACTTTCTAAACTACTAATTTTTTTAAAATGGTAGAGATTAAGGGGTTCAAAAGAGGGAGCCATAGAAATTGGTGTTGTTTTTGTCAAAAGAACATAACATAGTGACTTTTGTGGCTCCCTCAAAAGGTTAACTTTTTTGGTATTTTTAAAATCGCTTCATTGAGAAATTAGCTAATAGCATGTAGTTTATGCCCAAGTTTTCTAATAATTCTTTAATGAATATTTGATTTTTTACTAATTTTCAAAGTGGACACATCTTGAAAAATAGAATTTTGGTCATGCTACCCCTATAAATTTTGAAAACTAATTGAAAATAATTTTATTTTTAATATGTGTAGAATGGATTCTAGTTTCTAAAAATGTAATTTATTTGAAATTTCAATTAACAATTAATTTATAATGAAAAAATACCAAATAGTGGTTTTTGCCAAAAAATGGACACACAAACAAAAGAAATTAAAGATGAAGGCTTAACATTGTCAAAATATGAAAAAAATTACATCATTAAATAGCTAAGAGAGAGCCTAACAATACCTAGGTGTTTGATTTGTTCAACCTTGAAACAAGTGCAAACTCGGCAGTTAGCATGGACATGAATATGTGAAATCTTGTAGAATATTAAAAAACACATCATTAGATGCTGGGAAGGAACTCCAAGCCTTTGGGTTGGTAATCCAAAGAAAATACCAAGCCTAAGGCTTGGGGATTCCCAAAGCAAGAAATAATGTGAGCATGTTATAAAGTGAGCACATTATAACATGCTCGCATTATTTCATGGTTTTGACATTTTTTTTGCTTTTATGCTCAAGAGTTTCCTATGCAAGGCATACTGTAAGCACGTTATAATGCACTCATGTTATCTCTTGCTTTGTGTTAAATGCTAGGCTATTAAATGTATGTATGTATGCTTGTATGACATGTATGTATGTATGTATGTATGTATGCATGTATGTATGTATCAATGTATGTATATATGTGTATGATTCTATGTACATATGTATATATGCTTGTATGTATGTATTATTATATGTACATATGTATGTATGCTTGTATGTATGTAAGTATGTATGTATGTATGTATGTATTTAGAGGGAGAGAGGTAGAGAGATAGTGAGAGAGAGATCTAAAAGAGGGAGAGGGGGTGGGGCAGAGAGAACTGGGAGAGAGGGAGTGGGAGAGAAGGGGTAGAGGGACTTATCTAGCTATGGTGGGAGGGATAGGGGAGATAGAGAGAGAGAGGGAGAGAAAGAGAGAGTTATCTAGGTAGGGTTCCAAAGGGAGAGACTTGAGAGATAGGGAGAGAAAGGGAGTACGAGAGAGAGGGAGTGGGAGAGAGATAGAGGGACCGAGAGAGAGAGAGAGAGATCTAAGAGAGGGAGAGGGTGTGGGAGGGAGAGACCTAAGAGAGAGGGAGAGAGAGGGGGTTGGAGTGAGAGGGACTTATCTAAGTAGGGTGGGAGTGTCATGTCCCCAAAATTATGACACTAAAAACCATAATGTTGAAATACGAACGAATAAATAAAATGAATAAAAAAATAAATATTAAAAATATAAAACAAAATATTAGCAATTTAATAATATCATAATTATACTTATCATAACATAATATTATAATTATCAAATATAATAATATAAATATTAATAATACAAAATAAAACAATTTGATATTATATAATAATAATAATAATAATAATAAATATACATATGAACCTAATATAAAAATAATATGTTAAAATAACATATTGATAAGCAGCAGTGATAATTACCATGTTCAAATGAACATTGATTAAGGAAGGAGAATGATTAAGACTACAATAGTATTAGTTAATGAGGTTTTCATTAATAAAAGACAATTATTCAAAGTAAAGTGATAGGATTAATTAAAAGGTAGAAGTTAATATGGATAAAGGGAGGGAAACAATTAAAGTTAAGGAGGATAATTATTTTAAGGATCCATAACTCTTCAAAGAGTTATTACTTTTCAAAAAAGATGTATCTTTTCATAAAGGTATAAATGGATGAGAGAATGGAAATCAATGGAGGGAATAGGAAGGGATAGAATGTGAATAAGGAATAAATAAATTTTGAAGAAGATAGAAAGAATAATAGCCACCAACAATGGTGGATATTAATGTTGATCACATGTTATATCTATTATAGTAATGATCATAGTTTTTATTTAATATAGGAATGATCATAATAACATACTAATGGTTAAAAGTTATAGTCAATAGAGTATAATTATGATTCAGATTTTAGTCGATAACATAATTATTTTATATTTTAGAAATCTATATGTCTATATACCCTGCTAATATGTATGTCTGTAGCTAGTCGTTTTTTTGTATTATTATGTCCATGTTCCACCATGGTGGGGAAGAGGGATTACAAAGGAGAATGTAGCAATGGATTCTCCCTAGATATGCCACCTGAGGGGGACATGATGAGCCCACATGGGCCAAAGGGGTTCTGCCTTTGGGATCAGAGGGTACTACCTTTAGGTCCAGGTTGATATCTGGATGCAGCAAAGGGGTATCTACTAGATACTCCAACCAAGGGGAACAAAATGAGCCCACACGAGCCATAGGGGTTTTTCCTTTGGGATCAAAGGGTGTTGCCTCTAGGTCTAGATTTACCACCAAAATAACCATTGAAATTTCACCTCCCTACCATGGTTTAACAAGGGGGGAGGATCAATTATGGGCAACGGAGCAAGGATGATGACAAGGGGGTTAATATTCTCACCAGGTCATATGAATGGCATGTGCCACATGAGGAGGGGAGAGATTGAGACATCCTATCAACATCCTCATCTCATGTGTCCCATAATTAGGAAAACTCAAAGTAGAATTAGTTAGTTCACTATGGAATTAGTAATGTTAATGATGTTATTTAAAAAATAGAGTTACTCATGTTTAATTAATTCTAATGTTCGATGTGGAGTACTAATATTATGATTGTTAGGTTATTTGAGTAATGAATCTCTAACTTATTTGTAGGGAATAAACCAATTCAAAGTATCCTATAGGGACCATTGCTTAGGGAATTGATAATTTAGGATAGATTTAGGCTAACTCCTAGTAGGGACATTACAAGTGGTATCAAAGCATAATCTTGACATCCTGTGAAAGAATGATTAATGAAAAATTACCAAAGAATATGATCTCGAATGATAAGCACTATCATAGGAAGTAAGAACACAAAGAACCACACCTTTCTTACCATGTCTAAGAGGAACTAAGGAGGAAGGGATTTTCCATGATTGCATAAATGTATGAAAACCAAGGAACAAATGCAGTCAAAAGACCTTACAAGAATATTGCAAAGGGAGACAAAAATGAATTCCTCTTCTAGATATGCCACCCAAGAGGGGACAAGATAAGCCCACATGGGCCAAGGGGGTACTTGTCGTTGTCTCAACGGGTACTTACTTTGGGTCTAGAGGAGTTGAGCCACTAGGACAATGAGGTCCTCTTCTAGATACACCACCTAGGAGGGGGCAAGATGAGCCCACATGGTCCAAGGGGGTACTTTTCTTTGTCTCAACAAGTACTACCCTTGGGTCTAGAGGAGTTGAGCCACCAAGTGTCCTATAATGGAGGACATTGTGTCCTATAATGGAGAACCTTTATGTTCTATAATGGAGGACATTGCATCCTATAATTGAGGACATTGCGTCCTATAATGGAGGACATTATGTCCTATAATGGAGGAAATTGTGTCCTATAATGGAGTACATTCTATACTATAATTGAGAACATTACATTCTATAATGAAGGACATTGCATCCTATAATGGAGGACATTGTGTCCTATAATGGAGAACCTTTGTGTCCTATAATGGAGAACCTTTGTGTTCTATAATGGAGGACATTGTGTCCTATAATGGAGGACATTGTGTCCTATAATGGAGAACCTTTGTGTCCTATAATGGAGGACATTGTGTCCTATAATGGAGGACATAGAATCCTATAATGGAAAACCTTTATGTTCTATCATGGAGGACATAGCGTCCTATAATAAGAGAACCTTGTGTCCTATAATGGAGAATCTAGTGTTCTACAATGGAGGACCAATGTGTCCTATAAGAGAGAACTAGTATGTTCTATAATTGGGAGGAAGGAAAAAGAATATAGGAAAATATTCTATGCACAAAAATAAACACTGAACCATTTCAAATAAGGCATATTCTAATCTAGATCGAGCACAGAGAGAGGCATATTTAAGGGTATAAACATAAAAGAGAGGAAGTAAATATGAGTGGTTGTAGTGTGAAAAAGATAATAAATATATATGTAACACCCGCATACCTGAGGTGTATAAAGAGCAGACGTGAAGGGAAAGAAAAAGTAGAGCATAGAAAGTGTAATTCAGATTTATGTTTGAGTATATGAAGATAAAATTAATTAGTGATTAAAAAACTAAATAGTAGCAATTACTCATTTAGACTCTTTCTAGAATTTAAATTAGGAAATTGGCAAAACTTAAGATAAACCCAAATAAGGGACATTTGAAATTGTATCAGAGCATGTTCTTGCCATCCTACGGGACATTCCCACTTTAACTACCACTCAATTAGACTTAACTATTTGACCTTCTTAAGTAAGCAAATAATGCATGTCTATGCCTTCCATGTGTATACTTTGTGACCTACATGTATTTATGTGACTATGTGTATACCTTGCATATAGTTTATGACTTCAAGTGTATATTATGTGCTCATATGTATACCATAGCAAAGGATATGACCCATGGTGTAGTGTGCAATGCATCGATATTATTTCTATCTGAGATGCATTATGGACATGTGTGTGCCAATCATTGTGTATGTGATGAATGTTAGAGCTAGTCACTATATATTTGAAACTCATCATTGTGTTTATGATTAATTTATGCTTTAAAAACTATGAAAATGTTTTCTATCAATATTCTTAAGTTGGTTGGTTGTTTTCTTGAGCTACCTGGTTGCGTACTTGAGCTACTTGGTTGTGTACTTGAGTTGGTTGCTTGCATGCTTGAGCTACCTACTTGTCTACTTGAGTTGGTTGCCTACTAGCTTGAGCTAGTTGCTTGTATGCTTGAGCTACCTACTTGTCTGCTTGATTTGGTTGCATGTTTGAGATACTTACCTATGTGCTTGAGCTACTCGCTTGCTTGGTTGCCTAGTTGAGCTAATTGCCTACTTGGTTGAGCTACTTGGTTTTCTGCTTTAATTTCTAATTCAGGTAGACCTCATAAATATGTTTACTTTATGCTTAAAACTATTAAGGTTGTTTGCCACAATGCTTATGGGGTTGGAAAACACTAATTGTCTAAAACTAAATTATTATCCAAATGCAATAATAAAGAGTTGTGACTATTTCTGACCCTCAAATTTTTGATACAAAAGGAGAGCATTTCAATGGGAAAATCTAATTAAGATTTGAGAGACACTGACAAATTGGCTTATCTAAAACTGAAATTTTTTTAGTATCCAAATGCAATAATGAAGAGTTGTAACTATTGAAGTGGAAGATGTTTGGAGTTGTGATTGCTTGGGACAAGCAATCTTGGGTATGATGGTTTTTCGTGTCCCTAAAATTATGACACTAGAAACCCTAATGTTGAAATACAAACGAATAAATGAAATGAATAATAAAATAAATATTAGAAATTTAATATTATCATAACATAATATTATAATTATCAAATATAACAATATAAATATTAACAATACAACATAAAATGATTTGATATTATTTTTATAGGTAAGTGTTGTCAAGGGGACAACTCCCAAAATGAATGCCCTTGCGACTAGGGGTGCAACACAACCCAACACAACCATGTTGTCCAAACCTATACTCTTAACATAGAACACGACTTTCCATGAAAGCAAAACTAAAACCCCTCCCAAAAGGTGAGATTCAAAACACGAATGTCCAAAATTACTCTCTGAATTTTGGAGATCTTAGTATCATAGAATGTTTGAGATTCAAAGAAGGCAATTTTTTATTTTTAACCTCTATCCATTCCTGCTCTGTTTGAGGAGGAGGGATCAAGTTGATGCAATGTCCTTTCTTGGAAATGGCTCCATGGGAAGCGTCTATTGGGGATTGTGTACCGGAATTCATCAATGGTGTTGAGTCTAAAGTCTTAATGGTAGCAGAACCAGCACCATTCAAGACCTCAACGTTTGTACCTTGTGAATTTGTTGTGGGAGGTGAGACCAAGGTAGTCTTCTCCCCCTCAATATCAATTGTGGCAGAAGATTCACCCTTTGCGTTGGGTGCAATTGTATAGTGGTTGGATTCGACACCAATCCACCAAGTAGGCGGATTTGAGAAATCTTTGCTTCGCTCAAACCCTTGCTTCTTGTTGCACAGAGATGTAACATGGGAAGTTGAGAAGCATTTTCTACATCTGAAGGGAATCTTTTCATAGTCTACAGGTTGTCTCCAGCGCCTATTCCCAACCTTTAAGGAGATTTATGCAGGAAGGCCTCTGGATAAATTGACTTCCACACATACCCGAGCTCAAGTAGAGTTTTCGTAGTTGATGGTTTCTTTTGAAATGCTATGGTACTTTCCCAGTCCGTTCGAAATGCCTACCAAACACCCAATCTCCCATAATTGTAGAGGAAGGTAAGGCAATATTACCCAAAGGTATGCTGAAGAAAACATTTCTATTCAAGGGTAAAAAGACGGGAACCATGGCTTGATGCATAAAAAATCCCCATGAAAGATCCAAGGGCCGCTATTAAGAATTCGTTCTTTATCCTCCAAAGATTCAAATTCTAAGATGAAAAACCCCCTAGCACAGTGGTAAATACTGATTTTGGCCTCCATATAATCCTTCCAATTCTTGCTTATCCAAGTGTGCAGTTCACATAGTTTTGGCCAGACCTTCAAAAATCCATACAGATACTCCTCTCTATCGCTTGCGACCTCATCCATATAGATTTCAGGCACCAACTCTAAGTGACAAATTGCTACAGGTGGGATTTGTATAGTGAATGGGCGGGATGAAGAGGTATCAAGGTTTGGAGCACTTGAAGTAGGAAATGACCCATGCTATGCCCATCCAACACCCACATGGATATCCAATCCAAGCACCTTCTTGAAGTTCAGTCTAGGGTTTCTGTGCATTCGTGAGGGGGAGGAATTGGGTCATGAAACCCTAGCATTGTTTGTGTTAATCTGTGGATCAGAGGGATCCTTGTCACCATTAGCGCCACTGAGGAGAGTCCCTTCAGCATCCATGCGAGTCACCCGAGAGGTTGTGGAGGAGCATGATGTTGAACAGTCTGGGTTCGGCATGCCTAAAGAGCTCGAAAGAGGCGATGGTGAGCCTACGGAAAAGAGTTTGTGGATTGGGGAGGCCACCCCATTCCCCGCGACCACACATTGCGAGGGATCACACTTTTTTTCAATGCCCTTGTCCTTACCAAGAGTTGAGGGAAGTGCAAATATTCTACCATTTTTAAAGCCAGGCAGAGACATGGGGGTGCTATCGAAATCCTCAGGTCGTGCATCTTTCATCAGAGCAGAAGTGGTGCTGAAGGAAGTCGGGGTAGAGCAGAGCAAGCGAGCCATTCGGGAATTTTTTTAAAAAATATATTAAGGTTTGGGCGTTGGTTGTTGGCACTACAGGAAAGAAGCCCCACCAGTTCACCAAGGAGCCTCCCCTTAACACCAAGGTAAGTAAACTCCATTTTTTATGTGGTAGAGAGTGACCCTGCGAGGTTTGAACCTTGGTTGTTGGCTCTATAGGAAAGAAGCCCCACCATTTCACCAAAGGGTCGCCCTTGATTTGATATTATTATTATTATATAATAAAAATATACATATGAACCTAATGTAAAAATAATATGTTAAAATAACATATTGATAAGTAGCAATGATAATTACCATGGTCAAATGAACATTGATTAAGGAAGGAGAATGATTAAGACTGGAGTGATATTAGTTAATGAGGTTGTCATTAATAAAAGGCAGTGATTCAAAGTAAAGTGATAGGATTAATTAAAAGGTAGAAGTTATTATGGATAAAGGGAGGGCAGCGATTAAAGTTAAAGAGAATAATTATTTGGAGTCATAACTCTTCAAAGAGTTATTACTTTTCAAAAAAGATGTATCTTTTCATAAAGGTATAAATAGATGAGAGAATGGAAATCAATGGAGGGAATAGGAAGGAATAAAACGTGAATAAGGAATAAAGAAAATGTGAAAAAGAGAGAAAGAATAATAGCCACCAACAATGGTTGATAATAATGTTGATAACATGTTATATATAGTATAGTAATGATCATAGTTTTTATTTAATATAGGAATGATCATAATAGCATAGTGATGGTTCCAAGTTATAGTCAATAGAATATAATTATGACTCAGATTTCAATAGATAACATAAGTATTTTATAATTTAGAAATTTATGTCTATATACCCTACTAATATGTATGTTTGTAGCGAGTCATTTGTTTGTATTATTATTTCCATGTTCCACCATGGTGGGGAAGATGGATTAAAAAGGAGAATGTAGCAATGGAGTCTCCCTAGATACGCGACCCAGGGGGGACATGATGAGCCCACATGGGCCAAAGGGTTTCTACCTTTGGGATCAGAGGATACTGCCTTTGGGTCTAGGTTGATCTCTAGATGTGTCAAAGGGGTCTCTACTAGATACGCCACCTATGGGGACAAGATGAGCCCACATGGGCCAAAAGGGTTCTGCCTTTGGGATCAAAGGATGTTGCCTCTAGGTCTAGATTGATCACCAAAATAACCATTGTAATCCCTATTAGAGTAAAGGTTTTAACTTAATTATGTTGATTAAGTTACCTTTACTCCCTTCTTAAGATTTCACTTTAGTTTGCATAAAGTGACATTTAATAATTATATTAATTATTAAATGTTTTCCTATTAGGGCTTCTTTTAGGGTTTTTCCTATTAGGGTTCCTTTAGGGTTTGCATGATCTCCTTTTATAAGGATTGATCCATTGTATATTTCAAACATTGAATTCCCTTTTGTTCTGATAATATAATTTCTCCATTATTCAGAGCTTCAAACTCTTGTTTGTTTTCTCCATCCATTCTCTTCCTTGTGACAGGTATCCATTTGCATGCAGGTGATCTTGGAGTCTGAAGTTGGTTTTCTCAACTCCTACATGGTATCAGAGCTTTCCTATTGCATGCCTATTCTTGTTTGAAGAATTTGGAGGTATTTGGAGCTACAAGGTTGGATCAGGCATTCACAATTTTGGGGTTTGCATTTTTTGATCCAGGGATTCACTTGTAATTTGAAAGCATTTTGTGCCCAAACAGACCTCGCCATTGCGTCCGCAACGGTCCAAAACCCCTAAATCGACTGTTCATTCATCCATTTTGGACAAAGTTAAATTTTGGGGCAAAAAATATTTGCAGGTACGATCGTCCGTCTGCGCGCGGATCAGAGAAAAATCGTGGTAAAAAATTTTATTTTTTTCTCGACATATTTTTCATCTGTAATTTTTTTAAATTTTTTTGTAAATGCATCTTTGATTTTTTTTTACTAAAAAATAAAAAAGCAAAGCCTTTTTACATCTTGCTTAGGCATGTACCTGCGCAGGTCCGTACCTGCACAGTCATAAGGCTGCGGTGGGGGTGGGCCCACGTGCCTCCCCCACCAATATCTTTGTTTTTCAAAAAAAAAATTACAAAAAAAATTTCATTGTTATTTTTATATAAAAAACAATTTTTTTATTAAATAAGTCCAATCGCGCTTTTGCGGTGACAGCCATTTGGCCGTCAAATTTAATGCAATGCTGGCTTTTTCCCCCTTTGGACCTATTTTCTTCCAGAGGCCGTAACTTGGGCATACGATATCATTTTTTGGAAAACAAGATATCATCAGAAAGCTGGTTCTATCAACTTTCCAGTGGTGTGGGTTTCATTTCTTCATTTTTCTGTTGGCATATTCTATAGCTAGTTTAAGTCAAAGAAGCTACTTTCAGTCCTGAGCTCATAACTTTTGATTAGTTTCTCCGTTTTTCGTGATCTCAGCGGCGTTGGAACCATATTTCAGAGCTCTTCAATTCCATCCATGCACTTTTTCCAGATTTCACTCCAAGTATATTTTATTCATTTTTTTGTGTTTTCACACTCTGGTGAATTACCTGGACATGTTCATTCTTGGAAACTTTTTGTTTGCATGGGATGCTTCGTTTTTGGCTGTTCTTCATGTATTTCCAATTTTTTGTCCTTTGAGGGCATTTTGAGCATCATTTGTAAGAAATATCTTATATGTAAACGCACTGAGATAAAGTGCCTCACTATTGTACAAGTATTTTTGGGGATTTTGCACATAAGGTTGTGCCATATTTTGTACTCGTACTATTATTATAAAGTGCCATGGGGGTTGTGTAGTTTGCCTTTGTTTTCCATCACACCTTTGTCCGGTGAGTGTCCCTCTACGATGACAATGGATCCATATGATTCCAGTCTCATGCATGTGTGCTTTGTTTGGCACACCACTTTTTCAGTTGCAGGTGCTTTCTTGCACACTTTCAGATGTTGTTTCTTCTCCTTCATGCACTACAGGGTGTTACACACCATTTCAGTGGATCTGTTAGGCTCTCCTAGTTCAGCATTATGGGGGGGTGTTATACTGTTCATGCTAATTCTTCCCTGGTTTTGCCTTAGAAGGAATCTTCCATTCTTAATTGATCAGTGTTTTTCAGACTATTGGTACTTGTGCCATTTGTATCTTCGTTCTAGGTGTTTTGCTTTGTTTGCCATCTGATTCGAGTAGTGTCATTTGGGGCACTCATGCAAATTGTTGTCTTCTTGATCCTGATCATCCTATCTTCAGAGGAGGTTCTTTAGCACCATAACAGTCATCTTTTGACAATTGTTTGTAACTTCTTCTGCTTCAGTGATGTTCTTCATGGCTTTCTGCATCTCTTTTTGGAGTAGAGCTTTTCCCATGAGGTTTTCTCTATTTCTCCACTTTACAGAGATTTGTTGTATTTGGGTACCTGATCTGGCCTAGTTGTCGAGACCCATATTTGTCTTCTTGCATTGTAGTTACCTTTGCTTTCTTGCATTTGTTCGTAGCTGCACTTTTGCTCATCTTAAGGGGGGGTGTTAGAGTAAAGGTTTTAACTTAATTATGTTGATTAAGTTACCTTTATTCCCTTCTTAATATTTCACTTTAGTTTGCATAAAGTGACATTTAATAATTATATTAATTATTAAATGTTTTCCTATTAGGGCTTCTTTTAGGGTTTTTCCTATTAGGGTTCCTTTAGGGTTTGCATGATCTCCTTTTATAAGGATTTATCCATTGTATATTTCAAACATTGAATTCCCTTTTGTTCTGATAATATAATTTCTCCATTATTCAGAGCTTCAAACCCTTGTTTGTTTTCTCCATCCATTCTCTTCCTTGTGATAGGTATCCATTTGCATGTAGGTGATCTTGGAGTCTGAAGTTGGTTTTCTCAACTTCTACAATCCCACCTCCCTACTATGGTGTAACAAGGGCGAGGATCAATAATGGGAAACGAAGCAAGGATGATGACAATGGGGTTAAGAGTCTCACCAGGTCATATTAATGCCATGTGCGACATGAGGAGGGGAGAGACCAAGACATCCTATCAACATCCTTGTCTCATGTGTCCATAATTGGGAAAACTCAAAGTAGGATTAGTTAGTTCATTATGGAGTTACTAATTTTAATGATGTTATTTAAAAAAATAGAGTTAATCATGTTTAATTCTAATGTTCAATGTGGAGTACTAATTGTTAGGCTATTTGAGTAATGAATCTCTAACTTATTTGTGGGGACTAAACCAATTCAAAGTATCCTCTAGGGTGCATTTCTTAGGGAATTTATAATTTAGGATAGATTTAGGCTAACTCCTAGTAGGGAAATGACATGGAGGGATAGAGAGAGGTGGGGAGAGATAGAGAGAGAGAGAGAGATTTGTCTAGGTAGGGTGCCAGAGGGAGAGACTTGAGAGAGCGGGTAGGGAGGGAGAGACCTGAGAGATAGGGAGAGAGAGGAAGTAGGAGAGAGAGGGAGTGGGAGAGAGATAGAGGGAGTGAGAAAGAGAGATGCTTCAGAGAGGGAGAGGAGTTGGGAGGGAGAGACCAGAGAGAGAGAGTTATCTACTTATGTAGGTAGGGTGCCTTAGGAAGAGACCTGAGAGAGAGAGAGGGGGTGGGAGGGAGAAACTTGAGAGAGAGGGAGAGAGAGGGAGGGAGAGGAGAGGAGAGGAGAGGGAGTGGGAGTGGGAGAGAGGGACTTATCTAGGTAGGGTGGGAGGGATATATATAGAGAGAGAGTTACCTAGGTAGGGTGCTAGAGGGAGAGACCTGAGAGATAGAAGGGGGTGGGAGAGAGAGACCTAAGAGATAGGGAGAGAGAGGGAGTGCAAGAGAGAGGGAGTGGTAGAGATGGACTGAAAGAGGGAGTGGGAGAGAGATAGAGGGAGTGAGAGAGAGAATGAGACCTAAGAGAGAGAGGGGGGGTGGGATGGAGAGACCTGAGAGAGAGAGAGAGAGGGGGAAAGAGAGAGAGTTATCTAGTTATGTGGGTTGGGTTCCTTAGGGAGATATCTTAGAAAGAGAGAGAGAATGGGGGTAGGATGGAGATAATTAAGAGAGAGGGGGAGAGAGGGAGAGAGACAAAGTGGGAGATATAGGGATGGGAGAGAGATATAGGGATTGAGAGAGAGAGACCTAAGAGAGGGAGAGGGGGTGGGAGGGAGAGACTTGAGAGAGAGAGAGACCTAAAAGATAGAGAGGGTGTGGGAGGGAGAGACCTGAGAGAGAGGGAGAGAGAGATGGAGTGGGAGAGAGGGGCTTGGAGTGAGGGGGAATTATCTAGGTAGGGTGGGATGCATAGAGGGAGGGAGACACAAAGAGAGATATTTATCTAGGTAGAGTGCTAGAGGGAGAGACCTAAGAGAGAGGGGTGGTAGGGAGAGACTTGAGAGATAGAGAGAAAGAGAGAGAGGGAGTGCGAGAGATAGGGAGAGATAGGTAGTGTGAGAGATAGGGAGAGAGTGATTGTGAGAGATAGGGAGTTGGAGAGAGAGATTAGGGTTTAAGGGTTGAGGTATTAAGGGTTTAGGGTTTAAGGCATAATTTATTGGGTTGATGGTTTAGGGATAGGTTTTAGGGTTAAGTGAGAGACCTAGATGGCTAAGGAGGGATGGATGGATAAGGGGAGAGAGAGAGAGAGAGTTACCTAGGTAGGGTGTCATAAGGAGAGACTTGAGAGAGAGAGGGGTAGAGAGGGAGAGACCTGAGAGATAGGGAGATAAAGGGAGTGCAAGAGAGAGGGATTGGGAGAGAGAGGGACTATGAGAGAGAGGTAGTAGGAGAGAGGTACTGGGAGAGAGATAGAGGGAAAGAGAGAGGGGGTAGTGGGAGAGATATAGAGGGAGTGAGAGAGAGAGAATTATCTAGTTATGTAGGTAGGGTGCCTTAGGGAGAGACCTAAGAGAGATTTGGGGTGGGAGGGAGAGACTTGAGAGAGAGGGAGAGAGGGGGAATGGGAGAGAGAGGGAGTGTGAGATAGAGGGATGGGAGAGAGATTGAGGGAGTGGGAGAGAGACTTGAGAGAGGGAGAGTGGGTGGGAGGGAGAGACCTGAGAGAGAGAGAGGGGTTGGAGAGAGATAATTGAAAGAGGGAGAGGTGTGGGAGGGAGAGACCTGAGAGAGAGGGAGAGAGAGAGGGAGTGGGAGAGAGGGGGTTGGAGTGAGAGGGACTTATCTAGGTAGGGTGGGAGGGAAGGAGGGGGAGAGAGAGAGTTAACTAGGTAGGGTTCCAAAGGGAGAGACTTGAGAGAGAGAGAGGGGGTGGGAGGGAGAGACCTAAGAGATAGGTAGAGAGATGGAGTATGATAGATAGGGAGTATAGGGTTTAAGGGTTGAGATATTAAGGTTTTAAGAATATAGGGCTGAGGGATTAGGGTTTAAGGCATAGTGTCCAAGGTTAAGGGTTTAGTGATAGGGTTTAGGGTTAAGTGAGAAACCTAGATGGACAAAGAGCAATGGATGGCTAAGGAGAGAGAGAGGAATGGGTGGCTAAGGAGAGAGAGAGTGAGAAAGAGAGGAAACCTTTAGATAATCAACATTTTCATAATGTGAGCGTGTTTTGAAGAAGTTGAGATATAGTCATTTTGTATAGCAAGATAAAATATTCTCACATTATAATGTGAGCACATTTTGACTTGCTCTAAAAATGGTAAAATAGTTAGCACACCCGTGATCCAGACCCACATGTTTTTTTATTCTCTTGGTTATGCGTGTGTTTTAAAAAAAAAGATCTTTTTGATGTTGTTGGGAAGTGCACATGCAAATTTTTCACATTGTACCACCTTTGCATGAACTTTCCACCACCTTTTTATGGTTTTCCAAGTTAGGAAGAAGGAAATAACAAAGTTTTAACATTGAATTTGATATATCAATTCAAGTCTTAATTAACTCATTGATTAACCATTTTAATTATCCTAAATTTAGTAATGTGTTGTTTTACATTATAAATCCAAACTCTAACTTTGACTATATTGTTCTCATCCTATCCTTTTGTTACTTTTCCTACAAGGTAGAAATGACAAGGTAGTGAGTTGATTGATAAAATTCCTCGAAGAAATTGGGTCTCATGGTGATATACATCACCATGAGACCCAATTTCTTTGAGGCATTTTTTCAAACAACTCATTACCTTGTCAATGTGGCAGCATTGGCAAGGTAGTGAGCTCAATACCTTGTCAATATGGATGCATTGACAAGGTAGTGAGCATTGTAAGAAGAAATTCCTCAATGGGGTCTCATGGTGATGTAAATCACAATGAGACCCCATATCTTTGAGGCATTTTTTATTAAAATTCTCACTACCTTGTCAATGCATCCACATTGACCACAAGGACATATCTCATTGAGGCATTTTATCAATTATTTTATGTGCCTTTCTATGCATCCACATTTAACATGTGTCTACTAATAAAACTGCAACCATAACACTCATGAAAATCCCCCATTTTATATTTTCATAGATGTCATACCCCATTCCAAGGTCCCCTTGCTGCTATGGCTAAAATCCTAAAACATGTGCTTTCGACCAAACTATGGATGCATGGGAAAAATCTATCAAAGCATATTAGTAAGAAAAATCATAGACAAGGTATTGAGTTGTTTGAAAAAATGCCTCAATTCATCACCATGAGACCACATTTCTTTGAGGCATTTTTTCAAACAACTCATTTCCTTGTCTATGCTACCATATTTTCCATACATTTTCCATTTTGTGCATATCCTACAATCATTCCAATGTTTATGGGAAGATTGACAAATGACCAGACGAAGTCAAAGATTCTTGAACTTAAGACTTTTGTGGAGAAAATACAACTAGAAATAGATGATAAGGAAGAAGCAATATGAAATGTAAGTGAGAAAATAAGAATCAATGTAGTGGACACCTAAAATTCTAATCTATAAAGTTAGAAGAGTTCTATAAAGAACTTGTTAAAAGAAAAATTTGCAATCTTTAATCAAAATGAAACTTTCAAAGATGATAACAATAGTTGCAAATGCAAAGGCAATAGTTGAAAGTGTTGAAATTGAAGCAAAACAACTAAAGACTAAAATTGACCACTTAGAAAAGGAATTAAAAGATAAGAAGAATATTTATTGTCATTGAAAAGGAGGTTAGTTTTCTCTAAAAACACTTGAAAAAGAAGCAGACAAAATTGAATGAGATACATAATGTATTCAATGAAGAGATTCTTCCTACTCTCGAGAAGTTGAGGAAGGTGTGTGTAGATTATTCTCTAGTCATCATACAATCAAACCGAATGTTACAACACATCTATATGGGTAATTTTATGCTAGGAAAGGTTGTCTTTCACACCCAAACACACCGAAACAGTCTAAGATACATTCTACCGGCGAAGTCTCTTAAGAGACCAAAGTGCAAAAGAACAACAAACTTTGACAAATGATTACTCAGAAACTGTGGCACTTGGAAAAATTTCTTCTGAGATTACAAGATCATGTAGGGCCCCTCTACAATAACCTCTCTCGATTTTTGATAGCTCCAAGTCTTTTTTCCATAGTGAATAAATTTTAATTGATGGAAAATGGGTCAATTGCATGTAGTGTAAAGTTGGAAAGTGGTGTAACTTTCATTCTATTTGTCATACAACCAAATCGATTGTTCCAACATGTCTATATGGGTTTTTTTATGCTAGGAAAGGTCCTCTTTCACACCCAAACATGCCAAAATAGTCTGAGCCACATTCTACTAGTGAAGTCTCTTAAGAGACCAAAGTGCAAAAGGGCAGGAAAATTTGATGAGTGATTACTCAAAAACCATGGAACTTGTAAAAAAATTCTGAGGATATGAGATCATGTAGGGCCCCTCTATAATAACTTCTCTTTGTTTTTGATAGCTCCAAGTCATTTTCTCTTGGCGAATAGATTTCAGTTGATGGAAAACGGGTCAATTGCATGTAGTGTAAAGTTGGAAAGTGGTGTAACTTTTGTTATGTTCATCATATGGCCAAACCAACTATTCCAACATGTCCATATGGGTGGGTTTATGCTTGAAAAGGTCTTCTTTCACACCCAGACATGCTAAAATAGTTTGAGCCATGCTATACCAACTAACTCTCTTAAGAGACCAAAGTGCAAAAGGGCAAAAAAATTCAACAAGCGATTACTCAAAAACCATAGAGCTTGGAAACATTTAATCTAAGGATATGAGATCATGTAAGGACCCTCTAAAACAATCTCTCTCAATTTTTGATAGCTCCAAGTCATTCTCTCATGGTGAACAGATTTCAGTTGATGGAAAACAAGTCAATTGCATGTAGTGTAAAGTTGGAAAGTGGTGTAACTTTCCTTCTATTAGTCATATGACCAAACTAACTATTCCAACATATAAATATTTGTGGTTTTATGCTAGGCAAGGTCCTCTTTCACACCCAAACACACCAAAACATTTTGAGCCACATTCTATCAGTGAAGTCTCTTAAAAGACCAAAGTGCAAAAGGGAAACAAACTTATATGAGTGATTACTTGGAAATCGTGGAACTTGGAAACATTTTTTCTAAGGCTATGAGATCAAATAGGGCTTTTCTACAATAACCTCTCTTAGTTTTTGATAGCTCCAAGTAATTTTCCCGTGGTGAACATATTTCAGTTGATGGAAAACGAGTCAGTTGCATGTAGTGACAAGTTGGAAAGTGGTATAAATTTTGTTCTATTCATCATATGAATGAATCGACTGTTCAAAAAAATTCACAGAAGTGGGTTTATGCTAGGAAAAGTTCTCTTTTGCACCCAACTATGTTGAAATAATTTGAGCCACATTCTATTGGAAAAGTTTGTTAAGAGACCAAAGTGCAAAAGGGTAGAAAATTTCAATGAGAGATTACTCAAAAATCGTGGCACTTGTAAATATTTTATCTGAAGCTATAGGATCATGTAGGGTCCCTCTAAAATAAGATCTCTCAATTTTCGATAGCTCTAAGTCATTTTTCCATAGTGAATAGGTTTCAGTTGATAGAAAATGGGTCAGTTGCATGTAGTGTAAAGTTGGAAAGTGGTGTAACTTTCATTCTATTTGTCATACAACTGAACCAAATATTCCAATATGTCCATATGGGCTGGCTTATGCTATGAAAGGTCCTCTTTCAAACCCAAACACGCCAAAATAGTCTGAGCCACATTATACCAACGAAGTCTCTTAAGAGACCAAATTGCAAAAGGGAAGCAAACTTTGATGAGTGATTACTCAAAAACCATGGCACTTTGAAACATTTTTTTTGAGGATATAGGATCATGTAGGGCCCCTCTACAATAACCTCTCTTGTTTTTTTGATAGCTCCAAGTCATTTTCTCATGGTGAATACGGCTGATGGAAAACAGGTCAATTACATATAGTGTAAAGTTGGAAAGTGGTTTAACTTTCATTTTGTTCATCATATATCTGAATTGATTGTTCCAACATTTCCAAATAGGTGGTTTTATGCTAGGAAAGTTCCTCTTTCACACTTAAACATTCTGAAACAATCTGAGCCACATTCTATCGGTGAACTCTCTTAAGAGACCAAAGTGCAAAAGGGAAAAAAAATTCAACGAGATTACTCAAAAACCATGGACCTTGGAAACATTCTATCTAAGGATATGAGATCAAGTAGGGACCCTCTACAATAACCTCTCTCAGTTTTTGATAGCTCCAAGTCATTTTCCCATGGTGAACAGATTTCAGTTGATGGAAAATAGGTCAGTTGCATGTAGTGTAAAGTTGGAAATGGTGTAACTTTCCTTCTATTTGTCCTAAAAACAAACCAATTTTTCCAACACATCCATATTGGTGGCTTTATGCTAGGAAAGGTCCTCTTTTTCATCCAAACATGTCAAAATAGTTTCAGCCACATTCTACCAACAAAGTCTCTTAAGAGACCAAAGTGCAAAAGGGCAGTGAATTTAGACGAGTGATTACTTGGAAACTGTGGAACTTGGAAACATTTTTTATGAGGCTACAACATTACATAGGGATCCTCTACAATAAAATCTCTCAATTTTTGATATCTCCAAGTCATTTTCCCATGGTGAACATATTTCAGTCAATAGAAAACAAGTCAATTGCATGTAGTGACAAGTTGGAAAGTGGTGTAACTTTTTTTTTCTGTTCATCATATGACTAAACCAACTATTCCAACACATCTGTATGGGTGGGTTTATGCTAGGAAAGTTCCTCTTTTGTACCCAAATATGCTGAAACAATTAGAGCCACATTCTACTAGCGAAGTCTATTAGAGTACCAAAGTGCAAAAGGGTAGCAAATCTCAATGAGCGATTATTCAGTAACCATGGCACCTGGAAAAAACATCTAAGGCTATAGGATCACATAGGGACTCTCTACAATAACCTCTCTTAGTTTTTGATAGCTCCAAGCCATTTTCTCATGGTGAATAGATTTTAGTTGATGGAAAACGGGTCAGTTACATGTACTGTAAAGTTGGAAAGTGGTATAACTTCCATTCTATTTTTCATATGACCAAACCAACTATTCCAAAATTTTTGTATGGGTGGGTTTATTCTAGGCAAGGTCCTCTTTTGACACCCAAACACGATGAAACAATTTGAGTCACATTCTGTCGGCAAAGTCTCTTAAGAGACCAAAGTGCAAAAGGGTAGAAAAATTTGATGAGTGATTACTCAGAAATAGTGGCACTTTGAAACATTCTTTCTAAGGCTATGGGATCATGTAGGGCCCCTCTTCAATAACCTCTCTCAGTTTTTTATAGCTCCAGGTCATTTTCCTATGGTGAACAGATTTTAGGTGATGGAAAATGAGTCAATTCCATGTAGTGTAAAGTTGGAAAGTGGTGTAACTTTCGTTCTATTCGTCATATGACCAAAATGACTATTGTAACATGTTTGTATGGGTGGTTTTATGATAGGGAAGGTCCTCTTTCACACCCAAACATGTCAAAATAGTCCAAGCCACATTCTATCGTCAAAGTCTCTTAAGAGACCAAAGTGAAAAAGGGCAGCAAACTTTGATGAGTGATTACTCAAAAATCGTGGCACTTGGAAACATCATTTTTGATGCTACGGGATCATGTAGGGCCCCTCTACAATAACCTCTCTTGGTTTTGGATAGCTCCAAGTTTTTTTCCCATGGTGAATTCAAAAACATATACCATTAAACCAAAATTTCTATTCCAATTGAAGGGAAAAACAGGCATGGATCTACAGACCCAATAGTGCGGAATATATTCCCTTAACACTAATACAACAGAGGAGAAGAGTATATACAGGTTTCAATAGCTTCTAAAACTTTTTAAGATGAATACATGCAAGCAAAATAAATATTACACAAAGATGAGCATCCACAGTTGACACAAGATATACGTGGGAAAACCTTTTCAGGTAAAAAACCCACCACACAAAGTCAAGACTATTTTGTATTACAGTAACGAAAATAGTTACATACAAATCATAGAATTCTCTGTTAAGCTCACACAGCAATACAAATTTTTTCTCTGTTCTCACTGTTACAATGTTCTCATTTCAAAAACATACAATTCGAACTCTCTCCTATGCAATCACATACTCGACTTACATAAGTCATACATTGCATTCAATTCTGTCAGACAACTATTGATCACAAAGTACAATCATCTCTGATCAAATCGCACCAATGATCTTCCCATGTCGATCTTCTTGCATCGAGCCACCCAGGCCATAACTTTCATTACCCAAATCGGGTTCTATTTCGCCACCCTGAGTTGACCTGCACCTGCTGCAATTACTGTATTGGCCTCTAGCCAATAATCACACGACACTGAGCCACGTGTCCCCGTCTTTTTCATTGTTAGCCTCTAACACGGAGTCCAACTCGGTCAAACCGATCGTCGATCTTGACCGAGCTCCCCATAGTCATTACCGTGCTACCGCCGAGCCCATTTGACCAGCTCATGGTATGGCGGTAAGCGTACTGAGCTCATCTGAGTTCTTACCGCGCTACCGTGGCCCTCCCAAGTTCACCCTACAGTATGGCGGTAGGCGGTCTGAGTCCACCTAAGCTCTGATGCTCAAGGTTACCGTGCTACCGCAGTCGGCCCCAAGGCACACCGCAGTACAGCGATAACCGACCTAGTTGAGTGCAGGCGGTCTTACCACGGCCACCGCGGTCAGCCCTTTGGCTGGCCGCGGTATAGCAGTAACCGCTAGGCCAGCCACAGGTGGCTTTACCACAGCCACTGTGGTCAACCCTTTGGCTGGCCGCGGTATGGCAGTAACCGCCAGGCAAAGGGGAGGCTCGATGCCACATCCACCACAACGAGAAGATAACTACATGTGGTATGGCAGTAACTGCCAAACCCATCATCGCGGTATCGCCACAACAAAAAGATGACCACCGCGGTATGGCGGTAAAGGCAGAGAACAAGGATTTTTTGCTAAGTCTTTATTTCAAAGAGGTTCAAGCTGGTAATTGAGGCATCATTTCTCAACAAGCTCCCACTTGATGAAGATTACCAACTTCCTCCATACCAAGAAAAATCACTATCTATCATAGGCCCCAAGGCCCATCGATTCTGTGCACCATCTGAACTTATTTGTACTCACAGGCTTTGTCAAAGCATTTGCAACATTCTTCAGAGTGTCCACCTTTTCTAGATTGACCCTGCCATCTTCAACCATGTCCCTCACGAAGTGATACTGCACATCAATGTGCTTGGTTCTAGCATGAAAAGTCGGATCCTTTGCCAAACAAATGGCACTCTAACTATCACAGTAGACTGTAATCTGCCCAACATCAAATTCAATGTCTGAACACAAATGCCTCAGCCAAACAACTTCCTTATAGGCATGAGTTGTAGCCATGTACTATTCCTCTGTCATGAATAAAACAACTACAGCCTGTCGCTTGCTCATCCAACTGATAGCTCCACCATTAAGCATGAAAGTGTATCCACTGATGGGTCGCCTAATGTCTATCTCCCCTGCTCAATCTGAATCAACATAACCTTGGATGCTGAGAGATTTCTGTGATTCAACCATACTACCATGATAACACAAGGCATAATCTGAAGTCCCCTTCAAATACCTGAAACTCTTTTCACAGCATCCCAATGTGATCTTCCTAGATTTTCCATAAATCGGCTTAGAACTCCCACTGCTTGGGCAATGTCTGGTCTTGTGTAGACCATAGCATACATCAAACTTCCAACAACACTTGCATAAGGCACAGTGGTCATGTCCTCCATCTCTGTAGTAGACTTTGGACAATCTTCAACAGACAACTTAGTTCCATGCATGATTGGAACAACAATTTGTTTGTAGTCATCCATGATAAACCTCTCCAGAACTGTCTTCACATACTTACTCTGATTGACCCAAAGCTTTCTGCTTGTTCTATCCCTGCTAATCTCCATTCCAAGAATGTACCTAGTTGCACCAAGATCTTTCATCTCGAACTTTGCAAACAACTAAGATTTAAGATCAAAAATCATAGTCTTGCTATTTCCAATAAATAACATATCATCCACATACAGGGTGATAACAAGCACACGATCATTTTCAGATTTATAGTAAATGCAATGATCAGATTTTGATCTCACAAATCCAATTGACAACACAAACGTGTCAAATTTCTGGTACCACATTCTAGGAGATTGCTTTAAACCATAGAGAGATTTGTTTAACTTACAGACCAGATTTTGTTTACTTCTTTCAACAAAATGCTCAGGTTGGGACATGTAGATCTCTTCTTCCAACTCACCATGGAGAAATGATGTCTTCACATCCATCTGCTCAATTTCAAAATCATACACAGCTACCAATGACAATAAAAATCTGATGGATGTCAGCTTTGCTACAGGGGAAAAAATATCTCCATAATCTATTCCCTCAATTTGAGAAAAACCTTTTGCAACCAATCGTGCCTTATACTTCTCAACACTACCATCAAGTCCTGTCTTCTTTTTGAATATCCACTTATAGCCAACAGGCTTTCGCCCTTTAGGCAGTGGTACCAAATTCCAGGTATCATTCATTTTCAAAGAATCCATTTCTTCATTCATGGCTTCAAGCCAAGACTTTGAATCAACCATGTTGATTGCTTCTTTAATAGTCCTAGGTTTATCAGTGCTGGTAATTAAGGCATAAGCACAATTTGAATCTAACATAGAGAAACCATACCTATCAGGTTGCCTTTTTTCTCTAGTAGATCTTCTTACAGGCTAAGGTTGATCTTCATCATCAAAACTTCCAGAGCTACTTGAGCTCTCCTCAATCTCAGGTACACCATGCATTTCTTCCCTTTCAGGGGTTTGTGGAATTTCAACTACATCCTTGTTCTTCTTGTCACTCTGATTTGTCCCAAGCTGCTGATCACTAACTGAAGGTTTTAGCCCACAAAATATCACGCTTTTGTTGTACAAAACCTTCTTAGTAATAGGGTTCCAAAGCTTGTATCCCTTCACACCAACACCATAGCCAATGAGGATACACTTGACAGCCTTGGTATCCAATTTAGATCTTTTTTCATTTGGCACATAAACATATGTCTCACAGCCAAACACATGGACATGCCTCAGCCCAAAACTTCTACTCTAGACCAGCACCATTCAGCAAACTCCTTGCATTTTCCATCAGCGTCCTGTTCAACCTTTCAACAACTCCATTTTGTTGTGGAGTATAAGGCGTTGTCTTATGCCTTTTAATTTCATGATCAGTACAATACCTTTCAAAATCTGCTTAATAGAATTCACCACCATTGTCTATCCTCAAACACTTAATTTTCCTTCTAGTCTGATTTTCTACCAAAGATTTAAACTCTTTAAACCGACTGAACATTTCTGATTTACTTTTGATGAAGTATACAAATGCCCTTCTCGAACAGTCATCAATAAAAGAAACATAATATCTAGACTTTGATGACGAAAGAACATTTACTAGACCAAACACATCAGAATCAACATAATCTAGTATATTAGAAGATTTGTGAGGAGTAGAATAAAAAGAAACACGGTGTTGCTTTCCATAGATACAGTGTTCACAAAAATCGAACTCAAGGTTACAATCATCAAGCCCTTTTACAAGATTTTTATTCTTCAAGGTTTTTAAACCTTTCTCACCAATGTGACCCAGTCTATGATGCCATAGCATAGTCTTCTCAGCTAGGATTTTTACCTCCATAGCATTTGCAGCCAGAGAAGAGTCTTCATCTTTCTCTATAGGTGCAGCATTACATGACTTTACAGAGGCACTGTTACAAAGAATAGGACGTGCATCCAACTTGTACAAAGTGCCAGTACGAACACCCTTAGCCAGCACCATTGCACCTCTAGCCATTTTACATCCCTTACTAGAAAAAGAAACTTCTACCCCAACATCATTTAACTTACTGATAGAAAGAAGATTTCGAGCCAAACTTGGTATGTGAAGTACGCCACCAATACCTTTGATTCTCCCATCAGGAAACTGAATTTTGACTCTTCCTTTGCCAACTATCTCCAACGTTGAATCACTTTCCAAGTATACTTTTCCACTATCATACTTATCATATTTAGAGAACCATTCTCTATTGGACCTCATGTGAAAAGAAGCACCTGAGTCAACTAACCAGACATCATCTGATGCCTGAGTTGTCAAGGCTGTTGCAATGAAGGCTTTTGCATTACTTTGAGAAGATTCATTGTCAAAAGCATTCTTCTTCTTTTTCTCCTTGCAGTCCTTCCTGATATGACCAGGTTGCCCACAGTTCCAACATCTCACCTTGAACTTTTTACCGGGAGACTTTGATCTCCGTGTAGATTTGGATTTTGACTTCTTGTCTTTCTTCTTGCCTTTCTCCTTTAGTCTACCTTGAACAACAAGAGTCTCTTTGGCCATCTCTGAAGACTTCCTCCGCATCTCTTCAGATAACAATGAGGCAACAATGTCTTCCATCTTGAAAGTAGTAGTAGTGCTTCCAATGGCCATCACAAGATGATCCCAACTGTCAGGTAACGAACAAAACAGAAGCATGCAACGATCCTCCTCCTCAATCTTTACACCTATAGATGCCAGCTGAGTGACACTCATATTAAACGATTTCAAATGGTCTGCAACAGATGCACCTTCATCCATCTTCAAGGAGTACAACTTCTTCCTTGGGAATAACTTATTTACCAGGGACTTTCCCTGATAAATATCACCAAGCTTCTTCCATAATGAAGCTGCAGACTGCTCCTCATGAACGTTTAGGAGAACAGAATCGGCTAGACTCAGTCTTATTAAACCTCTTGCTTTTCTATCAGCAAGATCCCAAGCTTCTTGCGTTGTACTTTGAGGCTTAATTCTAGAAACAGCAATCCAGAGGTCTCTATCCACAAGCAAGTCTTCTATCTTGAGTTTCCATAACTCAAAGTTACTGCCATTGAACTTTTCAATGTCTACTCTACCAGATGTACTCGCCATCTCAAACAGAAACAAGTTTTAACAATGCAGGACTCCCACTAAAACAGTATTAGCACAAAAAACTAATCTTTCCTACAAGGATAACACAACTGGCCAAGCTCTGATACCACTTGAAGGGAAAAACAGGCATGGATCTACAAACCCAACAGTGCGGAATACATTCCCTTAACACTAATACAACAGAGGGGAAGAGCATATACAGGTTTCAATAGCTTCTAAAACTTTTTAAGATGAATACATGCAAGTAAAATAAATATTACACAAAGATGAGCATCCACAGTTGACACAAGATATACGTGGGAAAACCTTTTTAGGTAAAAAACCCACCACACAAAGTCAAGACTATTTTGTATTACAGTAACAAAAATAGTTACATACAAATCACAGACTTCTCTGTTAAGCTCACAACAACAATACAATTTTTTTTTCTATTCTCACTGTTACAATGTTCTCATTTCAAAAACATATAGTTCGAACTCTCTCCTATGTAATCACATACTTGACTTACATAAGTCATACATTGCATTCAATTCTGTCAGACAACCATCGATCACAAAGTACAATCATCTCTGATCAAATCGCACTAATGATCTGCCCATGTCGATCTTCCTGCATCGAGCCACCCAGGCCATAACTGTCATTACCCAAATCGGGTTTTGTTTCCCCACCTTGAGTTGACCTGCACCTGCTGCAATTACTGCATTGGCCTCTAGCCAATAATCACACGACACTGAGCCACGTTTCCCCATCTTATTCGTTGTCGGCCTTTGACACCGAGTCCAACTCGGTCAAACCAGTCGCTGATCTCGACCGAGCTCCCCATAGTCATTACTGTGCTACCGTTGAGCCCATCTAACCAGCTCGCAGTATGGCAGTAAGCGTACTGAGCTCATCTAAGTTCTTACCGTGCTACCACAGCCCTCCCGAGTTCACCCTGCGATATGGCGGTAGGCGGTCTGAGTCCACCCGAGCTCTGACGCTCAAGGTTACCGTGCTACCATAGCCGGCCCCAAGGCACACCGCGGTACAGTGGTAACCAACCTAGCTGACTGCAAGCGGTCTTACTGCGGCCACCATGGTTAGCCCTTTGGTTGGCCGAACTATGGCAGTAACCGCTAGGCCAGCCGCAGGCGGCTTTACCGCGGCCACCGCGGTCAGCCCTTTGGTTGGCTGCAGTATGGCGATAACCGCCAAGCAGAAGGGAGGCCCAATACTACGGCCATTACGGCGAGAAGATAACTATGCACGGTATGATGGTAACCGCCAAACCCATCACCGCGGTACTACCAGAACAAAAAGATGACCACCGCAGTATGGCGGTAAAGGCAGAGAACAAGGATTTTTCGCTAAGTCTTTATTTCAAAGAGGTTCAAGCTAGTAATTGAGGCATCATTTCTCAACACCAATCGGGTCCGAGGGTGAAATTTTTTTAAGTTGAAAATTAAATAAAATTTAAATGCAGATTAAGATCTTTCATGCACTCACCATCAGCAAACTTCTCGAGGCACCATTTCCACAAGTGGCTCCACCCAGGGGGTGCCTTTCAGCCACCCCTACAAGCCAAATTGAGCATTTTTTCAAATGGGCATAACTTTCACCTAGATGGTCTATTTGTTGACTTGTTATACTTGTCATAAAGCTCTCTCTATGCTCTATGTTGTGAAATAGGTTTAGTTTCATGATTTTTCTATTTTCACTAGTTTTTGGAGTCTTAAGTTAGATGTTATTGATTCACAATTTTGAGCATAACGTTTACATACATAATCAATTTTTTTATTTCAAATAGGCGTTGGAGAGCACGTTTAGTGTAGTTAATAGTGGTACTATTATTTTTTCATTTTTATGAGAAGAGAGAGTTGTGTACTTGTTTGAAAACTTGTAGGTTCTTGATATTAGAGGTCTGATTATGTGAGCATCCAGATGATTCAAGAGGCGAAACCTTGAGGAAGTACATGTTTTCATGTGTTTTTCATGATGGTATAGCTAGTTATCAATTTGGTGCTTACTGGTATAGGTTTACACGTATTTTTCAATGTTGGACTTTGATGGTGATAGGTACATAGGTTTTCTTCAGTTTTGAGGACATGAATGGACATGGTTTGAGACTTGGAGTCTCATTTGGATGATATTTGAGTGTAGGTACAACATTGGTTTTGATTATGGTGTCATTATTATGCAAGTATAATTTTGCATTGGCATGACATAATCAGGTTTGTGGTGTTTAGGTGGTGATTTTTTTTGGTGTTAGGAGGTTGTTTCTTATCTCCTAGATTCTTTTTTTGTTCCTTGACTATGGTACTTGGGTGTGGACATGTTTGAAAAATTAAATTTGAGGTTTATTTGGTGTTTGATTCATTTGGTCTACATGATTATTCTCTTTGATATCTCAATTTCTAGTTTACTAATGTAATGATGAGTTTTCATATTTCAGTGATTGGATCTGTGAGTTATGTTATTGGTAGGCATGTGCAACCTATTGATTGTAGTGGGATGACTCAGATGTGGAATATCTATATCCACTAGGTTTGATTCATTTTTGTTGCAAGCTTTGTTAGTTGGCCTTGTCTATGGTCATTTGTACATTGGTGGGTGTGCTTTGACAAGAGAGGATGGATGATGTTTATAGTACCTAGATAGTCAGTTTTGGGACTTGTAGCATGATGGTTTATCACTTCATCCTAGATATCTTGGTTACACATTTTAGTGGGATATTTTGATAGTGATGGATTGGCGATGGATATATTCTTAATGGTTTGTTGGTAGTTGTATCTTCTTGGTTTGGAGATCTTGGTTCCACTTAATGTTACTAACATTTCAGTTGTGTGTGTAGACCTAGATGATCTTCATGGAGGATATGTTTTGCACGATTTTGTGTATCTTGGTATCATGATTCAATGGGAGTTGTTGGTAGTGATGTGGACTCACCATTTGATGGTGGATGATCTTTTGTAGTGTTTTTCAGTGTCATGGATGGACTCTTGGATCATGTTTTTATGCAATGAGGGTTCTTTGACATTTTGGGTTTCATTGACAAGAGGTGATTATCTTCATGTGATTGGATATATTTTTCTTTGTTTAGAGTTTTATTTTTATTATCTCATGGTTTACTCTTGATACTAGTTTAGAGTTTTGGTATGATACATGTTCTCTTGAGATTGGGATGTATGCATTACTGCATGTGATCTCCTAGGATGAAATGGTTAGATCATGTTGTCATGTTTATGTTCTTGATTCATGATGGGAGCTTTGACATTGATCTTGTTTGGTTATCTTTGTATTGAGTACATGATAAAAAAATTTATTACTTCATGATGATGTTGTGTTGCATTTAGAGTTTGGTATGGATTGATTAGTTATAGGTTTTCATGGATACATGGAGACTTAGGTGAGGCTTGGAGTTCTCTTGTGGTTAGAGACGTGTTGTTGAGATGGTTACTCTTGATGAGATTTTAACAGGAATTTTGAGGAGCCTACGCCTTGGTTAGATGTGAATCCAACATGGACCAATGAGGAGAGTGTTCTTGGATGAGTCATTATGACTTGGATATCTTTGAGGAGCATTCTCATTCCCAACTTTTGGCCTACTCGATGGTTCACTTGAGAGGTATTGCCCATTATTTATTTTAGGTGCATTATGTTTATTTTTTGTCTTCTCATGCATATGGATCTTGAGCTATGGATATTTGGTTCTGAAGGGTTCATTTGAGGAGTGTTGGCATGTTTATCTCCTAATGTATTGTGAGTACTTTCATTGATGTTGAGTTTAGGATATGTATTGGGTCAATTTCTTGATATGGGAATGGATATTTAGTTTGATCTTTTTGTTTTGAGAGGCTTACATACATGTTAGTTACATGATACATATATTATGTTTGATCTTGTTGATTGAATGGGTTGGATTTTGTTATGGATTTTCTATTGGGGTATTATGTAGGAGATCACACTTGACACAATTAGCATTTAGAGGTGTATGTAGAAGGACTTTTTATAGGTGTATGATGTGTAGTGTTTCTCTCTTTGGTCTTGGTCATCTTCCTAGATGTTTAGTTTCACATTACATTGGTTTTGAGGTTTGGTTGGAGCTATTGTGATCACTAGCTTGTGGTCATTTGTTTTCACTTATTTTCTTGGGTGATGACATGGAGGTTCCTTTATCTCTTTCCTTTGTTGGGTGTGGAGAACATGGGAGATCTATGGAGACTTGTGGTGAGAATTCTTCTTATAGGTTATTGGTTTATAGGTTTTGCATATCATTATGGATGTTCCTTGGTTCTACATGATTTTGTTCACACCTTCTATTTGATTCTATTGGTAGACTTGGTATCCCTTGATCTTTTTCAAATTTGCATTACTCATATAGTGGGAGTTCCTGGATGTGCATGTTCTTCATTGACAGGTTTGCACATGGAGCTTTTGATTGTGGTTTATGGGCATATATGTTAATGGAATGAGTTTACTATGTTTTTTATACCTTGGATGTATTGGTATTTGGATGGTTAGCACTTTTTATGGGTGTTATTTCATATATGGTTAGTGTATCTTGACAACTACTAGTGCATATTGATACCTTTGGATTGAGTGTTTATGTTTTGGATATCAATTGAGGTAGGACTTATGCTTCATTGTGATAATTTGTGTGGCTTCTCTTTGGGTGTATTCTTATCTTTGTGTATTGACTTGATGGAGGATGAGAAAATTTATACTTGGTATGCTATTCACCTTGTTTCTTGTTACAAGTATCTTGATGGAGCACATTGAGCACTTTGATTCCTTGATGGTATATGTGGCTAGAGGGATTGTTCCCTTGTTCATGTTTTGAGGTTACTTGTTACCCATTATGCAATTTATACAACATGTACACCTTGCATAATGTTTATAATATTTAATTTATTATTATGTGAGTGGTGTACCTAGGGGGATCAAGAAGTATGTGCATCACTAGGAGTTAATATTCTTGGGGCCACTTTGTGTTGTATGTAACATTGGGACATAATGTAAGTTGTAAAAGTATATTTATTTAATATTGGGGAAATTAATTTAATCAAAAACCTAATACTAAATGTGGGGTCATGTTTTTTTAATCTCATGGTTCTAGTCACATGGTTTTATGTAATACCACTTGGTGGTTTTGTGGGAGCTTGTTTCTATAAAATCAACCACATGGGTAGTTTTTTAAGGTTGGTTTTTTTATAGGATATCTATAGTTAGCATTTTTGAGGGTTCAAGCATGGCATGGGATGTGTGGTTACATGCTTGTTCACATGGATTTATTTTAGAGGGATTGATGCTTCAATGGTGTTCATGGTGGGCTCTAAATATATTATAATGTTTATTGTTGAATAATACATAAGTCATGGATGATTTTGGAGGCTATGTTTTTTCCTCTTGAGGGATTTCCCAAGGTATATCTTGTGTCATCTTTTCATGGGTATGTTTTTTATTCTCTTGCATGTGGATTTTGAATACTCATTTGCATGAATTTCTCTTTTGGGTTATGTGGAAATTGTCATTAGATGGCTACAAGTTTCCTTTCATAAGCAATACTTATCTTTACCACTCAGCATAATCTTTGAATATTCCTTCTCCTATGTTTCACTTATCCACCTATCATGGCTTCAGAAATTGTCAATATCTTTTTTTTCACCCATCCATCTACCATACCTTATTTGACCCATTCATTTTCATATAATCCTTAACTAATTGGGGTAACCTTATCCTTGACCTAGTTTTTGGATTGGTTTCTTGTGCTTATATTGAGATCACATGCATGTATACATATTGCAAAAATATTGTGCTTCCACAAAAATCATGAGAAAAATAAATCCCAACTTTTAAACTAAGTATTTGGTCTACATGGCTTGTTGCCTATCTTTTTCTATTTCTATCATAATATTTCAATACCAAAGTATCTTTCCTATGATAGGTACTATAAAAACAAACTATGGCCCTAATGGATGAATCCTTCCTACAATGTGCCCTATCTATCAAAATTGAGCTTATATTTTGGAAAGAGATTTATTGGTTGTTTTTTATTAAGGGTAAAATAGGTTTTGAAGGGGCTCGAAACAATTTACAAGTAGGTTTTTATGGGACCCAAAACCCAATCCACATGAAACATTGTCAAAGATAATACAAAGATAAACAACACCCAACTAAATTAGAAAATCTAC
Source organism: Sequoiadendron giganteum (assembly GCA_007115665.2). Taxonomy (NCBI): domain Eukaryota; kingdom Viridiplantae; phylum Streptophyta; class Pinopsida; order Cupressales; family Cupressaceae; genus Sequoiadendron; species Sequoiadendron giganteum. Next base: position 379,597,914 of record CM021101.1, read on the forward strand.
ACAACAAAGGCAAATTCAAAGCTAGGAGAAACCAACGAGCACTAGCCAACAACTAGATCATAATGTTACAAGTGATTCCAAGATTGTAGATACCAAAAATTATCACCATAACTAATCTCAATCCCCACCTCTATAAGAGAAAGTAGACCCCTAAAGAAAAAAGGGTAGCAACAACTCCCTAACAACAAAGCCATTAAAACCATATGAGAATCCTAGATCCCATCACTCAGAAAACAAGGCACATAACTCTCCTTATTTCTCCACCTCAATAGGAGAAAATGACTCCCTTGATGCAAAAGGTAGAACATGCACCCAATCAACTTGTCCATCTTTCCAATACTCTCCACCTTAATAGGAGAGTACGTAGGTAGAGTAGAATAGAGGGCAGAAAAAACCTCTTTACACCTACACCAAGCCCCTCCAACCAAATCAATCTCCACCTCCATAGGAGAAATATCCACTTCTAAAGGAGAAGCTAGAAAGGGCACCAACTACAAATGAAGATAAATCTCAACCCATTCCATAATCTCCACCTCTATAGGACATACATCCACCTTAATAGGATTCAACATTTGAAGAACCTAGAAGACAGAAAGGAAAACAACAAAAATGGTAGCAATAATACCCTTTAACCTTAAAACCACTTGGGTCATCCATAGAAATAAGATTTTTGGTATAGCTCTCAAGCAAACCCCCAGCCAACCCTTCAAGAATAAGGCATCAATAGAACAAAGCCAAGAATAATATCTAGGAAACATCAAACCACCAACACCAAACCACATCCCCCAAGTCAATAAAAAGATGGCCTTAATCGAAAGCCCCCAAAACATTGCATGCACAGACAACCACGAACCAATCAAACAATCAATAGAGAGGGCAACATAAACACCCTTCACTAATCTAAGCCAAGAGGCCAATAGGATATCCTCTTCAAATTAGAGCTTTAGCAGAACTACAACTCTCCAAAACCAAAAGAACATTAAGCTACTAAGTAGCTCCAAATAGTCCATATACCATTGACCCAATCTTTAGACCACCAACAAAAGAAGTTGAGAGGAAAAATGATACACTCACTACCATTCCATAAGATTTTTCACAATCTTGGGGAGGGCTAAAACAAAATATTCCCTTAAAGAAACCATCCACAACTCCACATAGTCCCGCACCACCAAGCACACAAAACATAGGCAAGGGTGCCCAAAAACCAACAACAAATTTTTTCCAAAGACATCATAGGAAACCCACCACAACACCACTACAAAAAAAGACCCATAAAGGCTTTAACAACAGGAAGCTAGAAAGCCACAAATCATAGCATAAGATCCAAAACCTGGAAGAGACCACAAGGAAGAATACAACATCAGATGACATTGACAAAGCATCAAGACCATGGCCAAAAAAGTAGCCACAACCTAGGAGGGACACCAACCACAAAGAAAACCCTACCACAACTATAAAATCCACTCCAACAATAGCCAAAAAGAAAACATTTATAGGTGTAGAAACATTGCTCACGTAGAACAACAAAAAAAATAAACTTCAAAAAAGAAAAGACTACCAACAGGAGAGGCAAAAAATGCTGAGAAAAACCCACCCTAAATTGCCAAATCATGGCAAGAAACTCCAGACTAGAAGCGTCCACACCCACCACAAGAGATAAACTAGAAAAACCAACCACATCAACATCTGAATCTAGATCATCCTTGTTTGATTCCTCAAGGAGTTTCAAAAAATTCCCCCTACACCTCTTCCCATAGTTCGTTGCTTGTCACTCCATGTCGATTTGTGAAGACATTATTATCGAATTTGAAATAAAAAATATGTTGTTTGTTTATTTCTTTTGATAGTTGCTTTTATTTTTTCTTTCTTGATTTTATTTTTTTTCTCCAATTTGATTGATGAAAGCTTATATCTTAATGAGCTTAGAGTAGCTTGGAATGAGATATGGTGTTTTATTTGTATGTTGTGATTGTATATTGTGTCAAATTCCATCAAAGGGGGTAAATAATACAAAACATGCCCTAGTTTTATACTTTGGTGCTTGATATAAATATCCACTTGTTATGGTTCCTCTTCAAAGTAACAAAGTGTATTTTCATTTATCATCCATCTTGCATATAAATTCTCATTGCATCTCCCTTTTATAGGTTTCATTTTGATATTTTATCCTTGGTGGAGATTGGTTTTTTTACATATCTTGCATTCATAGTTGTTATTAGGGTGATCCCATAATAGTGGTTTACACTTTTTGGCCAAACTTGACATTGAACTAATTTTTTTAACTAAATCTTCACTAATTTTTGCCGCTTCTGGATTTGATTGTGTTTTATTTTTTTCGTCAACATTTCATATCACACTCAGTGATCCATCATCAAGAAAAGAAGCACACAATCAAATCTAGAAACAACAAAAATTAGTTTTTATGGATTGTGGAAATCTAATTGTATTAAATATTCACTTTCAAGCACCTATAGTTGCTAAACCATGAGGAATTTGAAGATGATGCAAACTAGTTATTTGTGACATTTTGTCTGTAGATTCTAAATATATATATTTTTAAAAAAATTGGAATCAAATTGCATTTCTTTTTCCATCTCCTTCGAAAACTATTTTTTAACAATAAACACCATTTTTAAAGAGTGATGTGTACTTGCTAACACATAATTTTTTCTATGAAGGATAAAATTCTATTTTTTTTAATTTTGATTCATAAATACAATATCTAGTGCATGCAATTAGTTTCATAGTGTTTGACTAAATATTCTTTTCTTAGTTAAGTTTTGAAGTCAAACCAGTTACAATTTAGACATACGTTTATTTGCTAACACAACTTTTTTTGTATGTATCAAAATTCAATTTTTTTTATTGGATCAAAGACATCAATATCAAGTGTATAGACATTTTTCACAATTTTTTTTGATAATTTTCTATTTTCCACATGTGTAGAACAAAGACCTTGATTTTTGATGAAAAACCTACTTTCACAAGAAATGAAAATAAATAAATTAATTAAATTAAATAGATTTAAAATTATTCTTTTTTGGAAGCTTATAATAAGGATTACATATAAAAAATAAATTTTAAATGAATTCATTTGATCCTCCAAAAGGTAAATCAAAAGTGGTTTTTTATTAGAATTTTGATAGGCGTAAAAGAGACTTTATTATAGGTATGGTTTAAAACTAGCGGGGTTCTATCCAAGGGGGGTTGATCTAAGATGGTTTGATCAAACCCTCTTCAACTTTAATCCTTTAAATGGAACTTTTCAAGGCTTAAATAATTATATTTTCTATAAATATGTGATTTCAACAAAAAATAGGATGTCCCAAAAAGTGTAAACCACTATTGTGGGATCACCCATTACGTATCATAGTATCATAATCATTATCATCCATCATAATCATTCATCACATAAACATCTATAACATATTTATCATCACCATCATTATCACAGATCTAGCCTATTTGTCTTATCATGAGCTCAACCAAGAGATTATTTTCTTTGGTTGATCTCTCGAGGGGGAGTCATACCTTCATCCCATGGTTCATTGGGGCATATCATCATCATTGTCATCGTTTCTTTGAAACAAAGCTATAAAACACATTGTCTCAAAGAGGGGCAAAATGTAGACACCTAAAAATGACTAATGCATTTTCATTGTATCATTTCATCATTATCATCTTCAATTCTTCTATCTATAATTAAATATTTTTCTATTATTTAATTAAGCTAATGTTTCTCCCTTTTAATCCATAAAAATTAAATAATTTTTAATTATTTAATTATTTTAATATTTGTATCACATATATTAATTACAAGATTTTTAATTATTTAATTACTTTGCCACTTATCATTTTCCTTCCAACATTAATAAAAATCAATTTTAAATTATATTTGGTCCTCTGTAATTAAATAATTTTCAAAAATTATTTAATTAGCTAACACTCCTCTTTTAAATAAATTACAATAGTTTATTTAAATTATTTTTTTTCCTCTAAAACTAATCAATTAATATTTATTTATTTCTCCCACTATCATTTTGAATTAAATAAATTTATTCATTTCATTCTTTTAACTTTCCCTCCATCAAAATTAAAATTACAAGTCTTACTCTTATCTTGAACTGTCTTATCCATTGATATTTCTAATTAATCTCCATTGATCAAATATCAAGTGAAGCATATAAATACAAAGCTTTCATTCATTCATGTACCCTAACTATCATATTATTATCAAGAGAATACTATCAGTATCATTGTTAAAAGTACTATCAGACATTATCAAGTACCATCAAGCAAGCTATCTTTATCATTATCATTGTTAAGCATTAGGTATCATTTATCTTTGAGCATTTTATCATTATAATTATCACATTATCTTTGTTCTTTCATGGTTATTGTTACTTTTAAGAGCAACCCACAATGGAGAAAATTAAGGTATTTTCTATGATGACTTTGTTTGCTATTCATTTATGAGCCAATATCTTGAGCTTCATTAAGTGATTGTTGAAGTGTGGATTTTTACTTTCATAATATTGTTACTATTTATGATTCACATTTCATCATCCACAATATAGGGCATGAGCCCATTACCTCTTTTAGTTTATCAAATTCTCACCATCCATCCTTGGTCCACACAAAATCACTAACATTCTATGTTATGTCAGTTAAGGGCATGAATAGACAAGAGAAACCCTTAACAAATCACCTATAGTAAGTTCCAAAGTTTGAAGAATCCTCATAGCTAAGTTAAGGTCCTTAAGGGAGGTTGGTCTTGAATTGCTTTAATCTTCTCCATGCCCACCAACACTCCCTTTGGGTTAATGATGTGGCCTAGATACAAGATCTTTGTCACAACAAACTCACACTTTGAATCCTTGGAAAACAACATTTTTGTTGCCAAAAATATCAACACTTCATCAATGTGTTGTAGGTTTTCCTCTCACATTTCATTGTAGATTAAAATGTCACCAAAGAAGAAAACAATAAAATTTCTTAGCTGATTATAGAAAACCTAATTCATGCATGACTAGAAGGGAAAAAGTAGACTATACATATTTATCTTCTAAACTAATCGTAAAGTTTGGTCTAACAGAGATATGACCATCGCCACCCTTTTGTTCATCAAAGGCTTTAGTAAGGATTCCTCTAAATTGGGCTACAACATCTTGATCCCAAAAATGACACCTAGTGTCTATGAGGCTACCAAAATATTTAGCGCCTATATCTTAGTTGAAGTGGGGATGAATTATGATGTCAACATAAGAAAAATGGACATGGAAATATCCTTTTTCTCTCCATATTTTAATATCAGCAGGAAGTAAAAATGGAAGATAGACTAGACAAATCCCAATTCTAGACACCTTAAGATTTAACTCAGATTGTTGGACAGTATGCATTCAATTGGTATCAGAACCTTGGTTATTTTTGTTGACAATGCCTTTTGATGATCATTCTCTTGATATAATTCTTGGATTTGGATCTGATCAATCATGTTATGAATGTTTCAATTCTAAGTAACTTGTTATCCCTAAGATTTTTTGTATCAATGCCTTGTTTATCCTTATCCTCATTGCAATCATTTTGTATATTGTGCATAAGTGAGATAACCCTTGTCTTCTAAAGCCAAAAGTAAGCTATTAAGAACTGATCTGAAGCTTAAATCTGCTCAGTAGATCATGAGTATTTGTGGACCTGTAGTAAGACCATAAATCCCATGTTGAAGCCGATGGACAGGCATAAAAGGGTGAGCAGTAAGATGGAAAACGTAGCAGCAAAAGGATCAAAGAGCACAAGTAAGTTTTGATCTCTCTCCAATGGCTAGCCAAAGGTCAATGAATGCAAGTAGCTCTCTCTCTTCTATCATTCATAACTATATTGAGGATAAAGAAGAATATGTAGATGAGAAAGGAAATTTTAAGTTTCCAGATTTAAAGATATCAGATCTCTATCCTGAAAAATGCATAGTAGCGAAATCAATGCATATTGTCTGACAATCTGAGTTAAATCTTAAAGTGTTTGGAACTAGGATTTGTCCAGTCTATCTTCCATTTTTACTTCCTGCTGATATTAAAAGATGGAGAGAAAAAGGATATTTCCATGTCCATTTTTCTTATGTTGACATCATAATCCATCCCCACTTCAACTATGATATAGGTGTTGAATATTTTGGTAGCCTCATAGACACTAGGTGTCGTATTTGGGATCAAGCTGTTATAGCCCAATTTAGAGGAATCCTTACTAAATCCTCTGATGAACAAAAGGGTGGTGATGGTCGTATCTCTATTAGACCCAACTTTACGATTAGTTTAGAAGATAAATATGTATAGTCTGTTTTCTAACTTCTTTTCCAGGTTAAAGGTGTTGAGCTTCAGCCTGACTCTATATATGCTACAATAGGTGGTCATTGCATCTATAGATTATTAAACACTATTTTTCCACCCTCCAAATTTCTAGCCAAGGTAAGTTACCCATAAGGAAACTCAAATATCCTTGACTTTGGTCACCATATTAGCCATGAAGGATTTGATATTGATTTCCCCATTATTGAAAAAACTAATTACCCAAGAACAACCCACATTTCAAGAACTCCCAACACCATCTCCTAGGTTGTGATCCAGTAAACTTCATGTACAAAGTCAGAGAGTATATAGTATCAACCTCAGATCTCTACCTGAGGAGACTCTATTTGAGCAACCCAAAGCTTCAACCAGTGGTAGGCCCTGTCTATCCAAAAGATCTTATTCTTTGTCCAAAAATTTCCCTACTACTTCGAATAAGCCATATATGGATTTTAATCCTGAAGAAGATTTAGGATCATCCAACCATTTCCCTCTCTACAGGCATCCTTCAATCAATCCTTATCCTTCCATAGATTCCTTGGCTACACTTTCTGATTTGAGTAGCAATACAAAGCTAATGGACAAATTAGCTAGACAAGTTAGTAAAAAATTAGCTTTGACACCCAAGAATGAAGATCTCCAAGATAAAAAAGGAAAAGGAATTAAAATCACCAAGATGGGTGAAAAGGGTTGTATGGTGAAAGAAAATCTTCCAAGAGCAGGAGTTGAAAAGAAAACCATTTATAAAATGGAAATGAAAGGGAAAGAGCAAGAGGTCATAGGTTATGAACTAGGCCGATGGCCAACCCCCGAAACATTTACAGTTGTTAATTTTGATAAAAAAATTGTGGGGTAGATATGAAGCCAAACTTCATGTAGATCTGGGAGAAAAACTAAAAAATTCTGAAGCCTAGAGAAATTAGATGGCCCAATGGATGATTTTTGCACAAGAAAATATAGATGACATGGTTGTGGATGTTAAAAGAACTGGAAATAACTGTTTAAGGACTCTAGTTGAATCACAAAATATTTCTCTTCTGTTACTAAGATTGAGCATAATTATTCTTCCCTGATTAATGGCATGTCCAGAGTTAGCTATCATGTTTGACAGACACACCAGGATGTGAAAACAATACTTTCAAAACAGAAGAAACAGAAAGAAAAGGAAAAGCTCAAGAGAAACCAAAACAAAAAAGGATTATAGTGCAGAGAAGAATAAGAAAGGATAAAAAAGAAGAGATCATCAAAAATTTTACAAACCAATCTCAACCATCTGCACAAATGTCAATGCCCAAAATAAAAGAACATAGTCTAGCAAACCAAGAAGAAAATGGCAAGATACGTGATTGGTTGTAAGAATTGGAAGTAGAAGAAGAACAACCTGAACCTGTGTATATGGATGAACTTGGTTTTGCTAATAAAGAGTCTGAAGAGGAAGAGTCTGATATAAACACTTTTGAAGTTTCTGTTAGTGATCCTAATTTTGAGAATTTTGAATTTTCTGTAAATACTTTTAATAGTGAGTCTGATGAGTTAGCAATAGATTTTTATGAGTATAAGAATTTGCAAACAATTGAGCCTTCTGAATCCATGAAGAAAATTGCTGATTTTGATATTGAGATGAAGTATGCAGTAACAGAAAATGCCAAGCCAGAACAACTCAGATCATATAAAACCGGCGGCTATATTCTCAATATTGACAAAATTGTGGATCCCTTTGACACTATCTGCACTTGGGCAGATACTCTTGAAAACATGTTTGATAGAAGTAGTGGTCAATGGAATGAACCTGCAAAATTCTTGTATGTGGTCAGATTATTATTTGGAAAACTCAAAAATTGGTGGAACAATTTACCAGATCATGGCAAGAGAACTCCCATAGATGAAAATATAGAGTATGTTAAACAAAAGGATATGGGAAAGTATGATATTTTCTCTGCTGGTTTTGAAGAGTTTAGGTCTTTACTAATAGATCTTTTTTGTGGAGAAACCAATTAAATGCATACAATCATGCATTCAAATTTTTGATCATCCAATTTTTATACTCAGAAAAATCTAACGCTAAATCATCAAACTCGCTATTAACAGTATTTACAGAAAATTCAGAATTCTCATAATCAAGATCACTATCAGAAACTTCAAAAGTGTTTATATCAGACTCTTCTTCTTCTTCAGACTCTTTATTAGCAAAACCAGTTTCATCCATAGACACATTTTCTATTTGTTCTTCTTCTACTTCCAATTCTTGCAATCAATCACGTATCTTGCCATTTTCTTCTTGGTTTGCTAAATTGTGTTCTTTTATTTTGGGCATTGACATTTGTGCAGATGGTTGAGATTGTTTTGTAGAATTTTCGATGATCTCTTATTTTTTATCCTTTCTTGTTCTTCTCTACACTATAATCCTTTTTTGTTTTGGTTTCTCTTGAGCTTTTCCTTTTCTTTCTGTTTCTTCTTCCTCAGAACTATCTTGGCCAGTTTGTGTTTTCTTGATTTTCTTAGCTACTAGCCTGATTTTTTCCAGTTTCTTTGCAACTGCATCGATGATAATTTTCTGATCTTCTACATCTTGTCTTCGAGAGGCTTCATGATTTTTCTGGGTCTCAGAGATAGAGGAAGATAGCTATCTTGATGTGTTTGGTTTGAAAGTATTGTTTTCACATCTTGGTGTGTCTGTCAAACTTGATAGCTAACTCTGGATATGTCATTAATCAAGGAAGAAGAATTATGCTCAATCTTAGTAACAAAAGTAAAAATATTTTGTGATTCAAATAGATTCCTTAAACAGTTATTTCCAATGCTTTTAACATCCACAACCATGTCATCTATATTTTCTTGTGCAAAAATCATCCATTGGGCCATCCAATTTATCTAGGCTTCAAATTTTTTCTATTTTTCTCCTAGATCTACATGAAGTCTAGCTTCATATCTACCCCACAATAATTTATCAGAATTAACAACTGTAAATGTTTCGGGGGTTGGCCATCGGCCTGGTTCATAACCTATGACCTTTTGCTCTTCCCTTTCATTTCCATTTTATAAATGGTTTTCTTTTCAACTCCTGCTCTTGGAAGATTTTCTTTCACCATACAACCCTTTTCACCCATCTTGGTGATTTTAATTCCTTTTCCTTTTTTATCTTGGAGATCTTCATTCTTGGGTGTCAAAGCTAATTTTTTACTAACTTGTCTAGCTAATTTGTCCATTAGCTTTGTATTGCTACTCAAATCAGAAAGTGTAGCCAATGAATCTATGGAAGGATAAGGATTGATTGAAGGATGCCTATAGAGAGGGAAATGGTTGGATGATCCTAAATCTTCTTCAGGATTAAAATCCATATATGGCTTATTCGAAGTAGTAGGGAAATTTTTGGACAAAGAATAAGATCTTTTGGACAGATGGGGCCTACCACTGGTTGAAGCTTTGGGTTGCTCAAATAGAGTCTCCTCAGGTAGAGATCTGAGGTTGATACTATATACTCTCTGACTTTGTACACGAAGTTTACTGGATCACAACCTAGGAGATGGTGTTGGGAGTTCTTGAAATGTGGGTTGTTCTTGGGTAATTGGTTTTTTCAATAATGGGGAAACCAATATCGAATCCTTTATGGTTAATATGGCAACAAAAGTCAAGGATATTTGAGTTTCCTTCTAGGTAACTTATCCCGACTGGAAAGTTGGAGGGTGGAAAAAAATGTTTAATAATCTTTAGATGCAATGACCACCTATTGTAGTATATATAGATTCGGGTTGAAGCTCAACACCTTTAACCTAGAAAAGAAGGTAGAAAGCATACTGTACATATTTATCTTCTAAACTAATGGTAAAGTTTGGTCTAATAGAGATACAACCATCGCCACCCTTTTGTTCATTAGAGGCTTTAGTAAGGATTCCTCTAAATTGGTCTACAACAACTTGATCCCAAATATGACACCTAATGTCTATGAGGCTACCAAAATATTCAGCACCTATATCATAGTTGAAGTGGGGATGGATTATGATGTCAACATAAGAAAAATGGACATGGAAATATCCTTTTTCTCTCCATCTTTTAATATCAACAGGAAGTAAAAATGAAAGATAGACTGAACAAATCCCAATTCCAAACACCTTAAGATTTAACTCAGATTGTCAAACAATATGTATTGATTTCGCTACTATTCCTTTTTCAAGATAGAGATTTGATATCTTTACATCTGGAAACTTAAAATTCCCTTTCTCATCTACATATTCTTCTTTATCCTCAAAATAGTTATGAATGATAGAAGAGAGAGAGCTACTTGCATTCCATGACCTTTGGCTAGCCATTGGAGAGAGATCATAACTTACTTGTGCTCTTTGATCCTTTTGTTGCTATGTTTTCCATCTTACTGCTCACCCTTCCATGCATGTCCATCGGCTTCAACATGGGATTTATGGCCTTACTGTAGGTCCACAACTACTCATGATCTACTGAGCAGATTTAAGCTTCAGATCAATTCTTAATGGCTTAATTTTGGCTTTAGAAGATAAGGGTTATCTCACTTATGAACAATATACAAAATGATCACAATGAGGATAAGAATAAATATGGCACCGATACAAAAAAACTTAGGGGTAACAAGTTCCTTAGAATTGAAACATTCAGAACATGATTGATCAGATCCAAATCCAAGAATTGTATTAAGAGAATGATCATCAGAAGGCATTATCAACAACAATAACCAAGGCTCTGATACCAATTGAATGCATAAAATATTTCATTATGATCAAACATGTATACAATCATGCATTCATATTTTTGATCATCTAGATCGCACAAAGCATAGGAGAGAGCATACGTCTGATATGCAGAACCGAGACCTAAAGCTTAGACTCTAGACTCCAATCCAAAATTCTTCTGATGCCTAAGGTGGCCCTCTTTCCCTATACTTATAGGGGAGTATGGGTAAAGCAACCTTGGCATGTCACAAAATATTTTGAAATCTGTCCATACATTTGTGACACGCGTCCCACTAACCTAACACACTATGGAGTAGACAAATGTTAGGCAGACTGTCATAAACACTAACATAGTGGAGAATAAATGCAATCACTTTTAGGACACCCATGAGTGAGAAGGGCCCACTTAACACTCGTAAGTGGCTACAGAGATCTTGCTTTTTGAAATAGGGTTGTATCCTATTGTCACTTTTAATGTGGGTGGTGTCACGACACAGACAAGCCCATGTGCTAGCTCCAAAGGAGTGGTATAGGATCCATTAATTCTGAAGGTAAAGGTGAAAAAGCTAAATCCCAAACTTGAGTGCAGAAATTAAATTCATAGTATACTTGTCTGACACAATCTTGGGAATATGCTTTGTCCGTTTTAATTCTTCAAGCCATTGTTGCAGGTTTGAGGGTGATTTCCATATCTTCAATTCTGACTCCTGATTGCCACTTTTCCTCTAACGGATAGAGTTCAATTCTGGGAAAATAATATCCAGTATGAGGATAATTGACCAAGTATTCATTCATGCAACTAATCATTCTTCTCCATAATTGTGGATGGATATATTCTAAGAATTCCTTCATATCTTCTTTGAACCTTGCACCAATTAAATCTGAGTATTCTTCAAAGGAATCTTGATGAAAAGTAATTCTACTTATAATCCATACTTAAGACATTTGAGAAGATTCATCTTACTTCTTTTAGACCAATTCATGCCAAAAAATCATCTGATATTGATGTGGATACATCCATATTTGCTACACCAGTGCCTTATTGGGGCATCTTCTATCCCAGAAGTGCTAGGAATTCCTTTTCTTCATTAGAGTCCACTATACCTTGTCCATGATAGTATTGGATTTTCCTTCTTATTTCTAGAAGCCATTTGTTAAGAAAGTATGATTCCAGTAATCTTTCTACTATTTGTTCCGGTAGATAAGGGAGAATCCTTTTCTTTTCCTCATCTTCTAGATTCTCATCGTCTTCATGGACATACATAGGAGTTCCATCTGATTTGTAAAATGATGGACTTTGAAAACAAGATCAGTATATATTGAACCTACTAGTTCTCTGGGTAAAGCATCCGCTAATGGATTGTTTTCACCTTTTATCCATTCAATATCAAAATTATAGCTGAGAAATTCAAAATACCACCTTGCTACCCTTCCTTGTCCAATATCCTTATTGGGCTTCTTTTTCAAGAAACTTCACATGGCTTGGCTATCTGTGCGGATAGTGAACTTTATTGGCTTAAGGAAAATTTTGAATTTTTCCATACTTTTCTTAACTGCCAGTATTTCTTTTTCATAAATGTGGTATCTCCTTTCAGTATCAGTGAAGGTTCCAAACCTATATCTATAAATACTTCTTCTTCCTATATAAGAACAACAAACCATGTAGTGTCAGAGGCATCAATATATAAAACAATGGTAAATCTAGGGCTGGAATTTGGAGAGAAGGCAAATTCTGGCATTTAGCTTTTATCCTCTGGACTACTTTTGTAGCCTTCAAATACCAACCTTCTTTGTTTCCTTCCTTGAGATGCTCTTGGATAGATTTCTTGTATTCTTCCAAACCTTTATAAAAAGGGGATACATAATTCAAACATCCAAGAAACCTTTGAATCTATTTTTTATCTTCTAATATATCTGAAAATTCTTGGATACGTTGAAGAATATGAGGTTGTAATTGTATCTTTCCTTTATCAAGATCAAGACCAAGAAAGTCTACCTAGGATTGGCCAATTACCATTTTCTTAGCTGACAAACATATTCCATGTTTTCTGATTGTTGTGTATAACTCCTCCAGGTGGTGCAAATGATTTGTTTCTAAATCAGAAAATACAAGAATATCATCAATATAAACTATGCAAAAATCTTTCAAATGTTTCAATGCCTGGTCCATTCTTTGTTGGATGTAGGATGGTGTTATACAAAGACCAAAGTCATCACATTCCATTCATACAATCCTTGAGGGACTGAAAATTCAATTTTATACCTATTTGATTCTTTAACCTTGATTTTCCAAAACCCAGACTTGTAAACAAACTTAGAAAACACTTTTTTGTTTGTAGCTCTCTAGATCACTCACTTGTTTACCAGGAATGATGGGCATGCAAATGGGCTTTTGTTGGGTCTGATGAAATGACCTTCTAGTAATTCATTGAGGTGCTCATCCATTTCCTTGACCTCTATGGGGCTCATGAGATATGCTGGCTAAGTGGAATTACATATTGGCATTCTGGTCTGATTTGAATCTCACATTCTTCATGTTCTTGTGACCAAACTGCAAGGGATTCAGACTACAATAGTCTTGTTCAAACATGTTCTTAATTTCAGCAAACATATCTACAGATGATTTTGTTAATTCTTTTACTGATTCTTTATTTTCTTTCTTCCCACTATTTTCAAACTTATGGTTGACTATCTTGAGAGTAGGTATTTCTACCTGTCCATCTTCATGTTGCAAAGAAATTTTATGCTTCCAAAAATGAAGCAGTTCATACTTGGTGAGAAATAGAAATCCTAACAGAACATCATCTTCAAGATCAGTATATTCAATGAAATCAGTTATAAATGTTTTACCCATTATTTCCACATGTACATCTTGAGTGTATCTTCCCATATGAATCCTTTCTCCATTGATGGCATAACTATGTGGCAAGTTTGGCTTGTGCTTCCAAAATTCTGGAGGTATGGCATTTTTCTTGGCCAAAGATCTGGAAGATCCTGTGTCAACAAAGGCATCCATAGGAATATTTTTGAAACCTGGAAAGAAAAATTTAATTCTAACATAATTTCCATTATTTGCCAGTAATAGAGATGCATATTTTTCTCTGGTTTTCTGAATTAAGCTACTTCTACTGCTACTTTCTTCTTCAGTTGCCTCATTTTCGATTTCAGGATCAGGGTCTATGTGTTTCTATTCTAACTGTTGATCTGCTTTAAAAATATATCTTTAATTTCTCCCACTGTGGTAGAGAGATTTTTGACTTCTTTATGCTGAGTCTTGATGGCTCTTTTAAGATCAACCAATTCATTCATAATGAGATCAAGTTTTTGGAAGACAACAATAATATCAGTATAATCTTATTTGATTCTATGCTTGGAAGAAGATGGTTTATCTTTAGACTTATCCTTTTTCCATGGCGAAATCATGTATCCATGATCAATATCTTTGGCAACTCCTTTTTTAGGTTTCTTCTACAATTTCAATTGCTTTTGGAGTTCTTCTTTTTCTGACTCTAATTTCTTTAGAGTTGCCAAATGTTGTTTGACAACATTTTTTATTTCTTCTTTAAATTTCTTAGCTGATTATAGAAATCTTAATTCATGCATGACTAGAAATTTTGTATAGCATTCGCCATGACTAGAAACTCATAATACCCATAGTGACATGCAAATAAGTGCAAGAAGTTGGGTCCACAAAATGTTCAAAAAGTGGAAGTGGTTTTCCTAGTTTTTAGAATTTGTCATAGTTGGACTAAAATTTTGAAGCACTTGCACATTGAATCTTAAAAGATTCTACTAATATAAAATTTAGTATTATGAGTCTCATTTTCAAATATGCAATTTATTCTAATACCTAGATGATACAAATTAATTTTTAATAGGCAGGTATAAAAACCACTATTTAAAAGTCAGTTTTTTAGGATCATACCATGCATGTGTACGGACACCATAATTTGACCTGAATAAAATTATTTTTCTAATTCCTTTTGAGGAAATATGTGTAACAAATTGAAGATTGATGAGGATATTTTTTTATAGTTTTTAAAAAATATTTTTTATTGTCCCTAATTGCTATTTTTGAAAACCCTCATATATAGACACAATAATTTGACCTAAACTATTTTTTTTTTTCATTGTGTAAAGAATTATTTGTAGATTTATACCATATAAATTTTTTACAAGAAAACTGACAAATTAAAAGTTATTAAAAAATATGAAAACTTGACATTTCAAGTTTATGGACCGGTTTCTTTAAAAATTAATTAGAAAATAGAAAAATAATGCAATCATAAAAAAATTATATATTTGAAAATTAGACATTGTGATCTATAATGGTTTTAATTTCACAAAAAAAATCTTAAAAAAACTCGTTAGCCATATTTCCAAAGTCTGATATTTCTCTTGGCATTGTCATGACCTTGTACTTGCAGGTCCAAGGCTAAGGGTTAAGTTACCATGCCTTTCCCAAGCCTAGAAGAAAATGAGAAAGTGGTTTGGGATTTTAATTTTTTTATAATGGGCACTCATTTAGGATGAGATACTGAAGCATAACAGTTACACATTTTGATCTAAGTTGAGTTCCCATTCTTAAATGGGTACCGTTCCTTTCATAATTTTTTATCTACATAAAACTTCCCCTCTTTGTGGACCCAACTTCTTTCACTTACCCACATCAAAAATACATCTTGTGAATATCCTCCTCTCAAAATATAATTTGATGGTAGCTTTATTTGAGATCTATTTTTGAGAAATAGATTACTCTGTGAAGCTCATCTATCAATTCATTGATCTTTGAAATGGGGTATCACTTCTTTATAGTCATCTTGTTTAATACTTTGTAATTAATGGACATCTACATTGTGCCATATTTATTCTTTACCAGAACCATAGAGGAAGCAAAGAAACTTGAATTACATATGGCGTGCCCAGTTTATAGTAGTTCTTTAATGGATTTTTTCCTCCTTATGTCTCCTAGGGTGATATTAAGGAGTAGTAATGATAGGCATAGTGTCCTTTATTTTTTCTCATAGCCTTTATCTAGCAATCTCCTTGGAGGAATGTTTTTGAATACTTTACTATGCTTGTCCTTAATGCTCTGTACATCCAAATGATACACCTTCATTCCTTTGGTGATTTTTTATAGTCACCAAAATTTGAGCTACCCACATGGCTTGACCATCATAGAAAATCCTCTCTATTATCTTAATCAATATAATCCTTATTGCTTTATTTTCATTCCTTGTAGTACTACTTATTTTCCATCTAAATAAAACTTCAGTTCCATGTTCTATACTTTTTGTGTGATCTCTCCTAATGATTACAACCACTCAACGCATAGGACCATAACCATGTCTCATGTGGTGAGAATATAACATTTATCCTTTGTATCATATCCTCCAAAGTTAAGATTAAGCCAGGAGATCTTCCTATTGCATTAGGTAGTGAAATTTCTAACCACCATAACCTTGAATACTTCAAAGTTCCCCATCTTGAGGCCTTGTTTGGCCATTAGTCCCTCATCAATAAATTTATGAGTGACACTATTTTCAATGAGTACAATCATCCTTTGACATCCTAGGTTCCCTATATGGAAAGGGATTATATCTCATAATACCTAAGATCATGGAAATAGTGCCTCCTAAGATGACCTCTTCCTATTTTGGTTGATCTTTTCCTCCTCCCATCATCTTTTTAGGTTTGTTGAGTGAATATTTTGTAATTATTTTAACAGTTACAAAATGGTAGTTTTAGCCATGGCTATGATAAGAAATTAATCTCCCCTCTCATAAATGGGAGACTCCCTTCTTATTTCTCACTAAATAAACTAGAAATTAAAAAGTGCCTATGTACACGACAACTATCCATAGGGGTGTTTCCTTCATCCTATTCTCCTCTTTCAGAATAGATGTTTTCTTTTACCAAGCTACAATGATATTCCATTGATGTTTAGAACATGTAACAAACTAAAAACACTAGTTGGAGCAATAATGACCAATATCTAATTTAGTTAGACCTAAGAATAATTAGAATGATACCAGCAAGTGATGATAACAAGAAATTCAACAAAATCCCAAATAATCATAACTCAAATAATTTGAGTAATTAACCAAATTCATGCACAAATACATAAATCTCCAAACACAATATTGTAGCTCAAATTCTATCAATATCAAATCTAAATTCCCTTCAATAATAAAATATTACATCACTTTATAAACTAATTTCAAGATAATGTGATAAGAGAGACATAAGAATAATCTCACACACAACAAATATGATCCAAAAAACATTTGGATGCAAATCCGTTTCTTTTATTAATTAATTTAGATATGCACATTCAACACAAGTATTTCAGTATACTTTCTCAAAATGCACAACATTTTTCTTCAAAAGATCAAAGGTCTTACAAAATAAACTCCCTCATATATATAGAGGATATTTGAGAGCTAATCTAGGAAAGCAATAACTAATTTGACTTATTCCATAAGATATTACGATTTGATTTAGGACTTCTATGTTTTTACATGTAATTACATTTCAGAAAAAGACATGTAAAATGTCAAAAACTAATGACATAAAGCATGAAAAATACTAAAAAGTAAACTAAGGGAAAAACAAGGCACGTTCAAATTTCTTCACCGTCTTTCTCCAAGAAATCTTCATACTTCTTCATGACTACTTAAACTTCTTCATTATCAAGACCTGAAGTATGCTTGGAGATAGCCAGGACTCTTATGATTGAATCATTCACAGTGTTACAAGCTTTCTCATGTCTTTCTAAATACACCTTGAGGTTATTTAGGTTTAATTCAATATCCATCAATTTTTCCATTAAAGCTACTGAGAAGGCTTGATCTTCAAATTCTTTATTGATCATGTATGTGAATTCTTGAACAACTTCATCAGAGGAAAGGAATTTTTTATTATCATCAAGTAACTTACAAGACAACTCCTTAATTTTGTGGATAAGATGCAAATCATTGTATTCACTGACTTCACAAGCATCCTTCAAGTCTTTGATCAATTATTTGATGATATTAATCTTGTGTATCATTGTTTCCTTTATCTCAACAAACATATCTCTATTGGGAATTATCCCAATTTCCACCAATGCATGAAGCTTGAGTTTCTTCATCTTGATCCAAGCTTCTAAACTATTCTTTATTTCTTGTTGCTCCTGGGAAAATGTATCAACAGTTTCATCCAACTCTTATCTTATACTTTCCATATTCCCCATTCTTTCTATAGAATATCTCAGAATTTGTGTTCCTTGTGCTATCATTCTATCCAAAACTCACTGACTTCTCTGCCTCTTGAATGCACATTAACAACCTTCTAAATGATTGGATCTTGAATATTCATGGTTACAGCTTCTATTGAATTCAAAGATTGTGTAATCTTCTGGAGCGTCAAAGTTAGTTTCTCTTCTTTGGAATTGTATTGATCTTTAACCTTCTTCGCTTCATCAAATTTATCATTGAGAGAATTTAAAGTGGATTGTACATCTACCTTGGAACTTCCATGAGTTACCTTTCCTAACTCAATCCTTGTAATAGAATATTCAAAAATATCCACTTCCTTAATAGACTTATCTGGAGGTGGTTGTACTACCTCTACATACATGTATCTTGCTTTATCCACTAGCAAGTTGGAAAGAGTATTTTCCTTCTTCTTGGATTTTTTCTTTAGAAGTGCCAATTGTGCAAATTCAAAGTCATTTGGAGAGACAACTTGCTTCTTCCTTTTTGGTGTCTAGGATGAAAACCAAGGGGGAAGTGGAGAAGAACTTCCTTCTAGACCAGCAATCATAGCTTGCATTGATGTAGCTGCACTCATGAAATTTGTTGTTACAATTGGTGGAGTATTGGTCAAAATTGCACTAGGAATTTCCACACTTGTAACTTGAGAAAACTTAGTCATAAATTGTTCTAAATCAAATTGAGAGGTTATGTCAAAATAAGGTGATGAAAAACTTGGAAAAGAAGTGGGAGACTCTAAAAACATTTTCCAAATTGATGAGTCAAAATAATGACTCGTTCTTGTTAGGATTTATCATAAGTTTGTTAGTGTTACTATGGGGTTTTAGCACCTAGTTACCAATACTTTCTATGTTATTTCCCTGAACTTGTGAACTCTAGACATAAACTTATTCCTATAATTTTTAATGATATTATATTGCTATGTGATATATTTATATTAATTTTTCATGTGATTGAATGAATTCTATCATAAGGTGATTATGGATATACATTTTTCTTATGCATGCTAATGTTATGAAGCAAGTCCAAATTAAGGTGCAAATATAAATGGTGCTTGCAATGTGGAAGAAGTTCATGTCAGCTACTCAATTGCTGAAAAAGTCAAGTAGAGATGGACATTAAAGAATCCAAGTGGTTGGAAACTCCCAGATCATGTGGAAGTTAATCTTAATGGTCATGTCTATTAGTTGAGTAGATTTAGGAGGTTTTATTATGCTGGATTTTTGTTGGAGCAAGTTTGGTTTGACCGAATCTTGTGCATGCATAACCTACTTCCTCTTTTTCATGCTTTCAATAAGTGGCATCCTCCTAATCTATTGGAGTTGACTGCCTTGTTAGTTAAGTTAGTTAGCATCTTTCCTTCTATAAATAATGGTTAGATGCTCCTCTTCAAGAGGTTGAATTTTCTGAGAAATATGCTTGCATTTTCAGTTTCAAGAAATACAGTTATATTGTTGCTACGTTGTAATCATGTTTTCAATGAATACAATGATATTTTAATTTATTGCATCTAATTTAGTTCTGGGAAAACTCACTCAAGGGGGCCAACTTGGTGAGAATTCCATCCATTCAGTTCAGTAGTTACTTTTATGTTCAACAATTAATTACAGTCTTAGCAGTTGTGTGTTCTTGCAGCCACTAGAACTTTGTTCTATGTTTGTTCCTATATTCAAGGCAGCCAAAGTAACTTCCTATCTATTTACTGAGACTTTTGTTTTTGTAATTCATTTCAGTATAGTTTAGTGGTTGGTTTATGTTCATTACTTATGTTGTTTCCTTTCAAGAATCTTACTTTTAGTACTATTTCCTTTCTAAGTTATAGGATAAGGATGGCTACAATGGAATCCTAGTGCACATACAATGTTGACCCATTTCAAGTTCACGTCCCTAGGTTGAAAATGAAATGAACCTTCATGATAAGCAAGACAGCTACTTGGTGGAGATATTTAATCTTCAATTTATAGCTTTGAGGGCTTAGTTATTGAACCATTAGAGGAGGCTAACACAAACCATGTTTAGGACTTTCAAAAATTGACCCCAAAGATGGGGATGAAATAGTTGACTGGATAGACAAGGAAGGAATAATCGTAATAGTAGGAACGATTGAAGCAATGACTGGTAAAGACTGTCCAACAGAAACTGTGGGATGAATGAGGGAGGATATAGTAGTAACAATGGGAGAAGAAGTAATAGGTGTCTCCTCTAGGGAATTATCATGAGGAGATATGTGTTCTTCCTCATGTTGTTCCTCTTCTTCTTCCCCTTCTTCCTGAACCAATTCCTCTTTTGCACTTGCAGATGGCCCTTTAGTTGCTTGAATTTTACCCCCTTTTACAATGAATGTAATCTTGGGTTTAGAAGTCCTACTTGAACTAGGCACATCTCCTTTATTCTTCATCCTTAGCTCAGATTTCCTACCTGCTTGTCCTTCAAGTTCCTCCCCCTTTGACCTAGTGTTAAAAGGTTTCAACTGTATCACTTTTTCTTCCAATCATACGTTTGTGTTAGCCAAGATATGTTAAAATATTTCTTTGATTGAATTCATATCCTTCTTGGACCATTAAATTGAATGTATAGGGGTACTTGCTACATTATTCCTCTTGTATGTTGAATCTAGGATGTCCTCATCATCCTCCATATCCTCTAGAATATCATCTAGATCAAGATTTATAATTTTCTCTAGGGTCAATGGGCAATAATATAGCTTTCTTATATCCTCCTTCATTCTATAATATGCCCACACATATTCAATCCTATGTATGTGAGTGTAGGCCTTCTTAATTTTATCTTTCATAATCAAAATCAAGCCTTTTGTGGGTCTTCATGGTAACCCACTACATCTCAGATTCTATAACTTTAGCTTTTGGGGATGTCAAGATAGAATACTTGCCAATTGTGAGAGGAAAGTTGAATCTTAGTTTGTGAGACTCCGTCTGATTATTTTGAACTACCATAATCTTCCCGCAAAGCTCCATTATAACAATCTGGTCACTAGGGTACATTGGGAGCATGTAGGGATAACCCGTGAAGAAGCAAACTCTTAAGTAGGTGAATGTAGGAAACTGCAGATATAAGAAACCATATTTGTTGACCACTACCCATTCTTCATCAGAAACTCTTTTCTTTTCAAGTTCAAGATGAAACATGCATAGGAAAGGAGCAAAGAAAGCATCATTAACTCCTCTAAAATGATGAATACTTCCATCAATAGTTATTTGGGGATAGTAATTATATACTGGAGTTACTCATTTATTTCCCTTTGATGTTAACCCTAGAAAATTCCTCATTGAAGCAACAACAAACACCAAGTTCGATGTCATATAGAACTTTAGTGAAGTGTTTACCTTTATCAATTGATCATGAATTGCATAACTGATCTACTAACCCCAAAAGATTTTTTTTATTCTTCCTCATTATGATCTTGATGTACATCCAATCCTTAGAAGTAGATTATGTGGGAAATCCTTTCACTCTGTTGAGAAGAGTGATCAAATCATTCACTTCTTCAATGAAGTCACTTCGTGGAAAGCTCTTAGGCCACCTTGAAACACTTGGCCTTAGGTTTTTCAAACACTTACTATTGATCACTTTCTTACAAGTGTTTGTATCTCTCTCATATTCTTCTTGTGCATATTCCATACTAATATTTGCATAGTTTTCAATACTAGGACACAAGACAGCTTTGTCAAAGAATTATGGATCTAGCCTTATGACCATATTTATATTTACATCCCTAACACTTTATTAATCCTAATTGTAATGTGTCGCAACTTGGAGAACAAATTTGGGATTATGTGCATCTATAGGGAAGGTTGCTACCATTTGAATGTTGCTCTAAACTATACACAATGTACCATTATCTAGTGGTTGCTTTTGATTCCTTTCCACAAACTCGGATATATCAACATGTCTGATCTCAGTATACTTTATCTCATCAATGTTTGAGGCTACTAAAGTCACTGGTAAAACACCTTGCTATTTATACTTCATAGCTTTGGATTTGATCATAGAAGGATCTAACATTTGTAGAGAAATTAGCAAAGGTTGTATCCTTTTGGGAAAGTAGATGTGAAAATCTAAAATGTGAGCATAAATAACTGTATTACAAAGTTTAGTGTTTTCTAGTATTAGGAAAACTTGTAGGGTCAAGAATTATAGTAATGGGAAAAATCTGAGCGATTGCATGAGCTTGGAGGGCTTAGGCATGATGGTAGCAAAAAATGAAGCAAATGTGGGTGAACTAGCAAGTGGAAATTTTTCTAAGTGTTAGCAAAATTTTGCATTCTAGGTGTAAGGATATTGAATTTGACACCTCTCTATGTATTTTTATGTTTTGTGTAGGTACGCCAAAAATCAATGCTATTACATGTTGGTTGTGCAAAAACTTGTAAGGTCGAAATTTTTTTTTGACCCTACATAGGGTAGAAAATGTAAAGTGCAAGTTCGGAAAAATTTGCTAACCCTACATGGGGTAATACTTATCAAAGTGCAAGATCAGTGAATAATACCGATCTTCCATACGGGGCAAACTTCTATGTAATGTCGTGGAAATTCTCTACTCCCACATGAAACACCTAAGGTTAAACAAAATAGCAGAAAAAATCACCACTTTAACATTTAGCAAAAGGGAACTTAAATGCACTAGTGAAGAATTTACATGGATGTGCATGTAGGGTAGGTGACTTTGTATGCATTGGTGGTGAAATTAACCACTAGTGCTTTTAAGTTGATCGAGTTTTGATCATTGATCAACACATGAACTCACACATACATGGTAAAATCTACCACTATGGTATGCAATTTTTAAAGGCATGGTGAGTTTAACACATTCATCCACGGGTTTAATCAACGAAATAACGTGTGATTGGGTTCATCATTGTGAAAAATCGGATCAAAAACCTAACCACATACTATTTGTGATGCAGGAGCATCTAGGGGTACCAAGAAATCTTGCACCCCCAAAAAAGTATTTAAATTTTATCATTTTGATTTTTTGGTGGCATCTTGTAGGCAACAATTTCAATTATTTTAAAATCTTCTCAAATGTAAAAATATTCTGGGTGAATTTGAATTTAATTTCAATTCAAATTGGAAGTATTGGGAGGTTTGAATTAATGAAAATATTGAGAGTTACAAAATATCACACCCAGGCATGAGGGAGCTATTATTGGGTGATGTAACTCCATAATACATTAAAAAATGCATTGAAACAATGATAAGAGTTGTAGGTGCCAAAAAAAGAGGTAGTGGAATGGGATTGTGGAGAAGAAAAATAGGGAAAATGAATTTATTTTTGTAGGAAAAATTGAAATAGGGAGGTTTCCCACGACCAAGAAGGAATAATGAGCAATCTTGAGGTTTGATTGGCATTTTTGGGGAGAGAAAGATTGTTTGAGCTATGACTATGAGACCTAGTTTTAGTAAATTGCACATAACTTCCTCATACGATAATGAAATCAAGAATTTTAAAATGATCCAAAAAATTGAGAACGATGCACATCAAACCCAGAAGGATTTTTAAAAGATTTGTGATTATCAGGAAGTAGTGATGGATAAAAGTGACAAATTCGTGGAGTTGTAGCTGATTTTTGATGGGTTTGTGGAGTTGTAGTAGTGATGGACCAAACCCAGAAGGAAGGTTGCAAGATCAGAAAAATTTGCTAACCCTACGTGGGGTCATACTTATCAAAGTGCAAGATCGGTGAAAAATACCGATCTTGCATACACGACAAACTTCTATGTAAGTTCGTGGAATTTCTTTGCTCCCACATGAAACACCTAAGGTTAAATGAAATAGCAGCAAAAATTACCTCTTTAATATTTAGTAAAAGGGCACTTAAATGCACTAGCGAAGAATTTTCATGCATGTGCATGTAAGGTAGGTGAGTTTGGATGAACTGGTGGTGAAATTCACCACTAGTTCTTTTAAGTTGATCGAGTTTTGAACATTCATCAACACATGAACTCATGCATATGCGATAAAATCCACCACTATGGTATGCAATCTTTAAAGGCTTGTTGAGTTTAACACATTCATCCATGGGTTTAATCAATGAAATAACATGTGATCAGGTTCATCCTTGTGCAAACTCAGATCAAAAACCCAACCACATACTATTTGTGATGCAGGAGCATCCAAGGGTACCAAGCAATCTTGCATCCCCAAAAACATATTTAAATTTTGTCATTTTGATTTTTTTAATTGTTGGTGGCATCTTGTAGGTAGCAATTTCAATTATTTTAAAATCTCCTCAAAATGTAAAAATCTTCTCAGTGAATTTGAATTTAATTCCAATTCAAATTGGAAGTACTAAGAGGTGTGAATTAATGAAAACGTTGAGAGTTACAAAATCTCACACCCAGGCATGAGGGAGCTATTATTAGGTGATGTAACTCCATAATACATTAAAAAATATACATTGAAACAATGATAAGAGTTGTAGGTACTAGAAAAAGAGGTAGTGGAGTGGGATTGTGGAGAAGAAAAATAGGGAAAATTAATTTATTTCTGTAGGAAAAATTAAAATAGGGAGGTTACCCAAGGCCAAGAAGGAATAATGAGCAATCTTGAGGTTTGACTGGCATTTTTGAGGAGAGAAAGATTGTTTGGGTCGTGACTATGAGACCCAGTTTTGGTAAATTGGACATAACTTCCTCATACGGTAATGAAATTAAGAATTTCAAAATGATCCAGAAAGTTCAGAACGAGGCATACCAAACCCAGAAGGAGTTTGAAATTTTTTGTGATTATGAGGGAGCAATGATGGACAAAAGTGATGGTTTTGTGGAGTTGTAGCTGATTTTTGATGGGTTTTTGGAGTTGTAGCAGTGATGGACCAAACTCGGAAGGAAAGCTACAAGGTTGAAACATTTTGTTAACCCTGCATGGGGTAATACTTATCAAAGTGAAAGATCGGTGAAAAATATTGATCCTGCATAGAAGGAAAACTTCTATGTAAGGTCATGGAATTTCTCTACTCCCACATGAAACACCTAAGGTTAAATGGGATAGCAGCAAAAATCACTGCTTTAACATTTAGTAAAAGCGCACTTAAATGCACTAGCAAAGAATTTTCATGCATGTGCATGTAGGGTAGGTGACTTTGTATGCACTAGTGGTGAAATTCACCGCTAGTGCTTTTAAGTTGATCGAGTTTTGATCATTGATCAACACATGAACTCACACATATGCAGTAAAATCCACCACTATGGTATGCAATTTTTAAAGGCCTAGTGAGTTTAACACATTCATCCATGTGTTTAATCAATGAAATAGCATGTGATCAGGTTCATCCTTGTGCAAACTCGGATCAAAAACCCAACCACATACTATTTGTGATGCAAGAGCATCTAGGGGTACCAAGAAATCTTGCATCCCCAAAAACATATTTGATTTTGTCATTTTGATTTTTTTATTTTGGTTTTTTGGTGGTATCTTGTAGGCAACAATTTCAATTATTTTAAAATCTCCTCAAATGTAAAAATATAATGGGTGAGTTTGAATTTAATTCCAATTCAAATTGGAAGTACTAAGAGGTGTGAATTAATGAAAATATTGAGAGTTACAAAATCTCACACCCAGACATGAGGGAGCTATTATTGGGTGATGTAACTCCATAATACATTAAAAAATGCATTGAAACAATGATAAAAGTTGTAGGTTCCACATAAAGAGGTAGTGGAGTGGGATTGTGGAGAAGAAAAATAGGGAAAATGAATTTATTTTTGCAGGAAAAATTGAAATAGGGAGGTTACCCATGGACAAGAAGGAATAATGAACAATCTTGAGGTTTGACTGGCATTTTTGGGGAGAGAAAGATTGTTTGAGTCATGACTATGAGACCCAGTTTCAATAAATTGGACATAACTTCCTCATATAGTAATGAAATTAAGAATTTCAAAATGATCTAAAAAGCCGAGAACGAGGCACACTAAACCCAGAAGGAGTTTTAAAAGATTTGTGATTATCGTGGAGTAGTGATGGACAAAAGTGACGGGTTTGTGGAGTTGTAGCTGATTTTTGATGGGTTTTTGGAGTTGTAACAGTGATGGACCAAACCTAGAAGGAAACTTGGAAGGTTGGAAAAAATTTCTAACCCTGCATGGGGTAATACTTATCAAAGTGCAAGATCGGTGAAAAATACCTATCTTGCATACGAGGTAAACTTCTGTGTAAGGTCATGGAATTTCTCTTCTCCCACATGAAACACCTAAGGTTAAACGAAATAGCAGCAAAAATCACCACTTTAACATTTAAAAGGGCACTTAAATGCACTAGAAAAGAATTTCCATGCATGTGCATGTAGGTTAGGTGACTTTGTATGCACTGGTGATGAAATTCACCGCTAGTGCTTTTAAGCTGATCAAGTTTTGATCATCAATCAACACATGAACTCACACATATGTAGTAAAATCCACCACTATGGCATGCATTTTTTAAAGGCCTAGTGAGTTTAACACATTCATCCACAGGTTTAATCAATGAAATAGCATGTGATCAGGTTCATCCTTGTGCAAACTCGGATCAAAACCCAACCACATACTATTTGTGATACATGAGCTTCCAAGGGTAACAAGCAATCTTGCATCCCCAAAAACATATATATTTTTTGTCATTTTGATTTTTTTTAATTTTGGTTTGTTGGTGGCATCTTGTAGGCAACAATTTCAATTATTTTAAAATCTCCTCAAATGTAAAAATCTTCTAGGTGAATTTGAATTTAATTCCAGTTCAAATTGGAAGTACTGAGAGGTGTGAATTAATGAAAATATTGAGAGGTACAAAATCTCAGACCTAGGCATGAGGGAGCTATTATTGGGTGATGTAACTCCATAATACATTAAAAAAATGCATTGAAACAATGATAAGAGTTGTAGGTGCCAGAAAAAGAGGTAATGGAGTGGGATTGTGGAGAAGAAAAATAATGAAAATGAATTTAATTTTGCAGGAAAAATTGAAATAGGGAGGTTACCCATGGCCAAGAAGGAATAATGAGAAATCTTGAGGTTTGACTGGAATTTTTGAGGAGAGAAAGATTGTTTGACCTGTGACTATGAGACCTAGTTTCAATAAATTGGACATAACTTCCTCATACGGTAATGAAATCAAGAATTTCAAAATGATCCAAAAAATTGAGAATGAGGCACACCTAACCCAGAAGGAGTTTTAAAGATTTGTGATTATCAGGGAGCAATGATGGACAAAATTGATGGCTTTGTGGAGTTGTAGCTGATTTTTCACGGGTTTGTGGAGTTGTAGTGAATTTTTGACGGGTTTGTGGAGTTGTAGCAGTGACAGACCAAACCCAAAAGGAAGGCTACAAGGTCAAAAAAAATTTCTAACCCTGCATGGGGTAATACTTATCAAAGTGCAAGATCGATGAAAAATACCGATCTTGCATATGGGGAAAAATTCTATGTAAGGTTGTGGAATTTCTCTACTCCCACATGAAACACCTAAGGTTAAATGAAATAGCAAAAAAAAAAGCCTCTTTAACATTTAGTAAAAGGGCACTTAAATGCACTAGCAAAGAATTTCCATGCATGTGCATATAGGGTAGGTGACTTTGTATGCACTGGTGGTGAAATTCACCGCTAGTGCTTTTAAGTTGATAGAGTTTTGATCATCGATCAACATATGAACTCATGCATACACGATAAAATCCACCACTATGGTATGCAATTTTTAAAGGCTTGGTGATTTTAACACATTCATCCATGGGTTCAATCAATGAAATATCATGTGATCAGGTTCATCCTTGTGCAAAATCGGATCAAAGACCCAACCACATACTATTTGTGATGCAGAAGCATCTAGGGGTACCAAGCAATCTTGCATCCCCAAAAAAATATTTAAATTTTGTCATTTTGATTTTTTTTTATTTTGGTTTGTTGGGGGCATCTTGTAGGCAACAATTTCAATTATTTTAAAATCTCTTCAAATGTAAAAAATCTTCTAGGTGAGTTTGAATTTAATTTCAATTCAAATTGGAAGTATTGAGAGGTTTGAATTAATGAAAATATTGAGAGTTACAAAATCTCACACCCAGGCATGAGGGAGATATTAATGGGTGATGTAACTCCATAATACATTAAAAAAAATGCATTGAAACAATGATAAGAGTTGTAGGTGCTAGAAAAAGAGGTAGTGGAGTGGGATTGTGGAGAAGAAAAATAGGGAAAATTAATTTATTTTTGTAGGAAAAATTGAAATAAGGAGGATACAGATAACCAAGAAGCAATAATGAGCAATCTTGAGGTTTGAATGGCATTTTTGGGGAGAGAAAAATTATTTGAGTCGTGACTATGAGACCTAGTTTAAGTAAATTGGGCATATCTTCCTCATACGGTAATGAAATCAAGAATTCAAAATGATCTGAAATGTTGAGAACAAGGCACAGCAAACCCATAAGGATTTTTAAAAGATTCATGATTATCAGGGAGCAGTGATGGAAAACATGATGGGTTTGTGGAGTTGTAGCTGATTTTTGATGGGTTTGTGGAGTTGTGGCTAATTTTTGATGGGTTTGTGGATTTGTAGTAGTGATGGACCAAACCCAGAAGGAAGACTGCAAGGTTGAAAAAAATTGCTAACCCTACATGGGGTAATTCTTATCAAAGTGCAAGATTGGTGAAAAATATTGATCTTGCATAGGGGGAAAACTTTTATGTAAGGTCATGGAATTTATCTGCTCTTACATGAAACACCTAAGGTTCAACGAAATAGCAGTAAAAATCACCGCTTTAACATTTAGTAAAAGGGAACTTAAATGCACTAGCGAAGAATTTTCATGCATGTGCATGTAAGGTAGGTGACTTTGTATGCACTGGTTATGAAATTCACTGCTAGTTCTTTTAGGTTGATCGAGTTTTGATCATTGATCAACACATGAACTCACGCATATGCGGTAAAATTCACCACTACGGTATACAATTTTTAAGGCCTAGTGAGTTTAACACATTCATCCACGAGTTTAATCAATGAAAAAGCATGTGATCAAGTTAATCCTTGTGCAAACTCAGATCAAAAACCCAACCACATACTATTTTTGATGCAGGAGCATCCAGGACTACCAAGCAATTTTACATCCCCAAAAACATATTTAAATTTTATCATTTTGATTTTTTTTATTTTGGTTTGTTGGTGGCATCTTGTAGGAAACAATTTCAATTATTTTAAAATCTCCTCAAATGTAAAAATCTTCTAGGTGAATTTGAATTTAATTCCAATTCAAATTGGAAGTACTGAGAGGTGTGAATTAATGAAAATATTGAAGGTTATAAACTCTCACACCCAGGAATGAGGGAGCTATTATTGGGTGATGTAAGTCTATAATACATTAAAAAGAATGCATTGAAACAATGATAAGAGTTGTAGGTTCTAGAAAAAGAGGTAGTGGAGTTGGATTGTGGAGAAGAAAGATAGGGAAAATTAATTTATTTTTGCAAGAAAAATTTAAATAGGGAGGTTACCCACAACCAAGAAGGAATAATGAGCAATCTTTAGGTTTGACTAGCATTTTGGGGGAGAGAAATATATATTGACCTGTGACTATGAGACCTAGTTTTATTAAATTGGACATAACTTCCTCATACAGTAATGAAGTCAAGAATTTCAAAATGATCTTAAAAGTTGAGAACGAGGCACACCAAACCCAGAAGGAGTTTCAAAAGATTTGTGATTATCAAGGAGCAGTGATGGAAAAAAGTGATGGGTTTGTGGAGTTGTAGTTGATTTTTGACGGTTTTGTGGAGTTGTAGCAATGATGGACCAAACCCAGAAGGAAGGTTGCAAGGTCAGAAAAATTTGCTAACCCTGCATGGGGTAATACTTATCAAGGTACAAGATCAGTGAAATATATCGCTCTTGCATATGGGGAAAACTTCTATGTAAATTCGTGGAATTTCTCTCCTCCCACATGAAACACCTAAGGTTAAACGAAATAGCAACCAAAATCACTGCTTTAACATTTAGTAAAAGGGAACTTAAATGCACTAGAAAATCATTTCCATGCATGCGCATGTAGGGTAGGTGACTTTGTATGCATTGGTGGTGAAATTCATCATTAGTGATTTTAAGTTGATCGAGTTTTGATCATCGATCAACACATGAACTCACGCATACACGGTAAAATCCACCACTATGGTATGCAATTTTTAAAGGCCTGGTGATTTTAACACATTCATCCATTGGTTTAATCAATGAAATAGCATGTGATTAGGTTCATCCTTGTGCAAACTCGAATAAAAAACCCAACCATATACTATTTGTCATGTAGGAGCATCCAGGGGTACCAAGTAATCTTGCATCCCCAAAAACATATTTAAATTTTGTCATTTTGATTTTTTTTATTTTTTTGGTTTGTTGGTGGCATCTTGTAGGCAACAATTTCAATTATTTTAAAATCTCCTCAAATGTAAAAATATTTTGGGTGAATTTGAATTTAATTCCAATTCAAATTGGAAGTACTAAGAGGTGTGAATTAATGAAAATATTGAGAGTTACAAAATCTCACACCTAGGCATGAGGGAGCTATTATTGGGTGATGCAACTCCATAATAAATTTAAAAAATGCATTGAAACAATGATAAGAGTTGTAGGTGCCATAAAAAGAGGTAGTGGAGTGGGATTGTGGAGAAGAAAAATAGGGAAAATGAATTTATTTTTGTAGGAAAAATTGAAATAAGGAGGTTACCCATGACCAAGAAGGAATAATGAGCAATCTTGAGGTTTGACTGGCATTTTTGGGGAGATAAATATTGTTTGAGTTGTGACTATGAGACCCAATTTCAGTAAATTAGACATAACTTCCTCATATGGTAATGAAATCAAGAATTTCAAAATGATCCAAAAAGTTGAGAATGAGGCACACTAAACCCAAAGGGAGTTTTAAAATATTTGTGATTATCAGGGAGCAATAATGGAAAAAATTGATGGGTTTGTCGAGTTGTAGCTGATTTTTGACGGGTTTGTGGAGTTGTAGTAGTGATGGACCAAACCTAGAAGGAAGGCTGCAACAATTGTTGACTACATCAATTTGCAATTAGGTTTGTTTATGCTACACAGGGTTTAATACTCATGATGCACAAAGGTGTAATACATATATTTCTTTGCAAAAAAAACCAGAACCCTAAACTGAAAGGCAACATTTGGTAGTTTATGTTCAAAATGAGATGGGATAAAACAGGATGCATCAAAAAACAATGCACAAAACTATGAACTAGAAGCAGGGGGTTGAGGTATATAATTAGGGTTTGAAATAACAAAAATAGCATATGAAAGTTAAACAATGCAAACAGAGTATTCATTCAATCCTCGGAAAATAAATCAATTTAAATTACAATGAAAAATGAAAATTTTAAAAAATCCCTAAACATCAAAAACAAACCTAAAGAAATAAAAACAAAGCATACTCGAAAATGACAATGATGAAATCCTAATCAAATCTAACAGAAACATTGATATAATCCAAACACGAAATCTTTAAAAGTGGATGAGCTCAGGAGGACACACGATCAAATGAAAGGAATGACTAACATGAAATAACATGGGAATAAAATGACTTAAAAACTAGTTTAAAATAATATTAAACCTGCATTAATGACACTCATGTGGACTTCAAGTTGACAAGTCTCTGAAGTTTGACACTCATGCACTTTTTTAGAACTTTTAGTAAAAGACATGTAGGGGTTCTCAAATTCAACACTCCTACATGTTTTCCTTTTTCCATTGAGTATGCAAGGGCGTTGAATTTTAGCACCCCTACATGAGCGAAAATTTTACTAACATTGAAAAATTAAAATTTTGCATCTTTGTCCATTTTACAAATTTTGAATAACCAAAAGAAGTTAACACTTGAAATGACATTTCAAGGCTAGGGGACCATGCATGAGGGAAAGTATTTTTTTCCTTGTTTTGAATTATAAGAGTTCGTAGGCTACAAAACGAAGAAGTTTTGTAGGAATTATCCAACGAATTGAGCACAATTGAATTTTAGGATAACAGCTGGCTCTAACTAGGTAGCTTTCTTTGGCCATTCTTTGAAACGGTCAAAGGGAGCAAAATCCTAGACTATAAGTTCCTTCATCCATCCATTGCACTATAAAGTCAGGAGACACAAAAAGACACAAAAAATATGTTAAAATATCAAAAAGAAAAGACACAAAAATTATACAAGTATTTACAAGATTATTTGAACACCTCATTGAGTGAAGAGCTTCAAATGTTGTCCGTTGTGAGGTAGTGAAAAAGGATTCACATCCTGGTAAGCCAGTAAGAAACTGTTTTTACCACAAATTTGGTGAATCTTGAAAGGTCCTCTCCATAATGAATCAAACTTTCTATGCATACACTTGGGCTCTCTTCTTTTGTCCCACAAGAGGGCTTGATCTCCAAACTAGAAATCACGAGACTTCACTTTTTTGTCAAAAATCCTTTTGACTTGGCCTTGGTGTTCCGCAATGCGATCCACCACCTAAACGTGCTTCTCCTCCAATTCAGTGAGGAACATGATGTGCTTATCCATAGAATTTTCAAAAGTCTCATTTCTATGGCCTTAGCTAATTTTAGAGCAAGCAATTATAAAGTGATCATAATTTTTTCATTCAACCCATATAAGAGTTGAAATGGTGACATACCTATTGCTTATTTAGAAGTAATTTGGTCTACCCACAATGCATCATACAATGCTTTGTTCCAAGATCTTTGATTCTCATCTAACAGCTTCCAAATGATGGTGACCATTTTTTATTGTTGGATTATGCTTGACCATTACCTTGAGGGTAATATTCTAAAGAATGCGACAATGTGATCCCATGTTCAAAGCAAAAAAATTTATCTCACCAAATGAGAATTAAGTAGCATTATCTGCTACAATTTTATTCACAATGCCAAATCGAGAAATGATATTTTTTTTAGGAACCTACATACTACTTCTGAAGTAGCATGCTTGACCGGTATGGCCTCCACCCACTTGGTGAAATAGTTGGTGGATGTTAAGACATAGTTGTGTCCTACATTGGATGGTGGATTGACAGCGTCAATGAAATCAATACCCCACTG
This sequence comes from Sequoiadendron giganteum, assembly GCA_007115665.2. Taxonomy (NCBI): domain Eukaryota; kingdom Viridiplantae; phylum Streptophyta; class Pinopsida; order Cupressales; family Cupressaceae; genus Sequoiadendron; species Sequoiadendron giganteum. Next base: position 379,631,272 of record CM021101.1, read on the forward strand.
CTAGAAGGGTTCTTCAATGATGACCAACTTGAGAGGAAGTGCGGCTAGCTTGGGTTTCCCCATGAACTATTGGCATAGTTCCCACCTACATACCTAATTGTACGTGTCTTGGAATAGTGTGGGTCAGTAGTACTTTTCTCACAATATCTTGTGAGTTGTTACTAGTGTTGATAATTTTTTGTCGCACACCAAGTCGTGAAATGAATCCAACAACTTGCTTTGTTGAATTTTATCTATGTGGTGTAAAAAGGTACCATCAAGTCTCCTCTTGTACAACACATTGTCTAAAGGATGAAATTTGTATCATTTTTTTGACTATCCTCTTTTCTTTGTAAGTCAAGTGCTCTGGACATTCTCCATTAGTGAGAAAGTATGTGATGTTTGTATATCATTCATCAGTTGTATTGACAAATAAGACTGTGACAATATCATCATCATTTACTTCCTCATCACTTGATATTTCTTCTAGTTTATTATCAACAATGAGCTGACACAAACCTTTCCCACATACCAAATTAGTGGGCTTGATATCCATGTCATATTCTTAGATCTTTTCAATCCATTTACCTCTCTTGGTTCTAAACTCTTGTTGTGTTGATATTGACTTGACTATATAATCTAGCACCAATGCAATGATATGGGAGTTAAGTATGTAAAACTTGAAATGTTTCACTACCTTAACCATAATGAAAGCATGTTTTTTCATTGGAGAGTATTTCAAGTCATAATATTTTAATGGGAAACTCATGAATGCAATAGGATATTTGATCCCATCATTATTCTATTGCACCAATATTGCTTATAGCGTATGCTTAGAAGCATAACTATACATGATGAAATCCTTGTTGTAGTTTGGGGAGACTAGCACTAGCACATGTGTGATGGCTTCCTTGATGTCATTGAATGTAACTTTACCTTTTGCGCTCCATCAAAAGATAGATTTACCCTTCATCATATCAGCAATATGACATGTATTTTCTGCGAAGTCAAGGACAAATCTCTACAAGAAATTTACTTTTTCAATGAAAGAATGAACTATTGGCTTACTCAAAGGTAAATTAAGACCTTATATAGACTTGACCCATTCTAGTTCAATCTTGATACCTTCCTTGGACACAATGTGACTAAGAATTTTACCTTCGGTAACCCCAAAAATTGACTTCTTGGGATTAAGGGAAATTTTGTGTTATGGGCACCTCTCAAGAACTTCTCGCAGGTGACTTTTAATAATTTTTTTAAATCATCAAGATAAAAAACTATGAACCTACCCATCACATCACAAAAGGCTAAGTCCATCACTTGTTGAAATGTGGTGGTCACATTGATTAAACCAAATGACATCCTATGATAAGAGAAAGTACCACATGGTGTGGTGAAGGTAGTTTTATGTTGGTCTTCCTCACTGACCTTCACCTGATTGTATCCTAAAAATCCATCTATCTTAGATATCATTTCAGATCTAGTCACCATCTACAATCTACTTGATCCATTATCAATAGGGGGTAATTGTCCTTCAATAACGATTGGTTCAAATTCCTAAAATCCACACAGATACAAATTTCCCCATTCTTTTTCTAAACTGGAATGATATTGGATATCCATGTTGAATGATGAATATGAAATATATTTCTTGCACTAAGCATCTTTTGAATTTCAAAAAGTATAGTAGCTGAAATTTTGGGATTGTACTACCTCTACTTTTGCTTGTGAGGCAAGGATCTTTCCTTTAGTGGAATTTCATGTTGTACCTCTTTAGGATGGCAAGACTTCAAGTCTTCATAAGAATAGGCTAGCACATCCATGTACTACCACAATAACTCATAAAACTTGTCTTTCTCCTCTAGAGTGCAGCACTTGTCGATGTTCACCATCTTAGGATCTTTTTTGGTTCCCAAGTTGGCTTGCTCAACTTCATTTGATGATTTAGAATTGGACTACTGTTGCTTTTTAACATAAAAATCATGTTTATCATAATGTCTCTCAAGAGATACTAAACCTTTGGGAATCTTGTTCCCTTTGAGCTACAACACTTCTTCGCCGATGTTTGGATCTTTCTCAGAAATTGACTCTCATGGAGGAGAATCACTGCATTCAAAATATAACTCATTAAAAAAAATAGATTTTTCAAAGAAAGAAATGATCTAATGATCATCCTTGAAAATATTCTAATTATCTAAGTTATCTAGAATACTTGGTTGAAACACTAGCTCAATAGTATAGATAGCACCATGGAAGTCCTTATGTGGAATTAGGAGAGTAGTTGACACTGCTAAAGAATTGTCTTTGTCATTGAACTCTTGTGGAACTACAGAAATATCAAAAGAATTGAAACACTGAATACAATCCCATTCGAGATTACAATAATGCCTTAGTCTCTCATTTTTTGTTTAATAAAGGTATATTACCTAGCAAACCACTAACTCAACATCACCTTGAGAGTGAAGGTTTTTAATTCCCTTCCTACATGCAACCTCCATGCCTAACAACAATGCATCATACTCATTCGTGTTGTTAATATTATCAAATTGTAACTTGTAGGAAAAAGGAAACATCTTCCCTTATGGAGATATAAAAATAATTCCTACATCAAATCCCATATAAGAAAAACTGCTATCAAATTCCATGACCTAAACACCATTTGGGTCACCTAAACTAACAACTTCAAAATTTGAAGCCTCTTCATCCGAAGAAGTTTCACCATCTGAAGAAGACATACTATCTAGTGATGATTCTCTTTCTGAATAAAATAATCCATCAGTTTCTAATTCTTTATTGAACTTTTACCTGAAAAACTCAAAATCCTCATCAGTCTACAAATAGTATGTACCGATATCTAAAGATTCAAAAAGGATTTGAGCTCTTGGGTCATCTGATTTTGTTACAAAAAATTTACACTCCCTTTCAAGAAGCAATTTTTGCATCACACCCTTGACAATTATTCTAGCTTCTAACCACTCCATATTAATTTCACCTCTTACATCCTTGTAGAAATTATGTCCTAGCAATATCCCATATGATGCTAGGACGTCAACTCTTAAGACAGTCATTTTGATCTTCTTATCTAGGAATGCAACAAATGAAAACTATGCATCCTTAATTCTCCCAATAAGAGGAACTTTTCTATTCTCCATTGAAAATCAATGACAAAGGTTTTTATAAGATTTAAACCCAAAACGGTAGCCACTTTGGTGGGCATCACGTTGTTAGAGGCACCATAATCAATAACACAATTTCTTAGCTTGTAACTATTGACTAACAAGGAGATATAAAATAAATCCATCTTCACAAGAATGGATGAGGGAACTAAAACCAAATTGCTTTGTGAAATACTAGGCTTGAGAACAACTAGTATGTCTTGAGAGGAATCTCAACTTGGATGGGTTCCCTTATCTTTAACAAACTTAGCAAGTTTTTCAAACTGGACAATATTAGCCTTGAGATATTTCACTTCTGACATTTGTATCTTGGTCTTTTTTGCATAGTCAATTATATCAAATGTTTGAAACGAACTTATCAAAGAAGATGGGGCGATTTCATTGGTAGGCTTAGGAATTGGAATACTAGTCTTAGGAAGTAGAGAATTAGCCTTAGGCATAGAAGAAGAAGCAAGAGGATAGGAGGTACTTACTTGCTTAATTCCTATTGTATCTTTCGGTTGAACCGAAAAAGGGGCCCCCTCTTGGCAATAGTAACTAGTGTATGTAGGCTATCCTTTACTTTTGATGCATCACCTTGTTGTTGATTGAGTTGATTTTGTGAACGAGTAAAAATAGAATAAGCATCAACAATAGGTTCATCCTCTTGATCAAACTCTTCTTTTCATTTTATTCTAATTGATATTCTAGTTGTGTAAAATCTTCTTGTGCAGCTTCATAGTATCCCACTATTGTATTTGTGGGAGGTGCCTCAAGTACAAGCCTTCCTTGTGGCATTGGAAATCTACTCTAGTTTCTTTGAGAATTGCCAAAATAATTGGAAGAATTAGGATAGGTCCTCCTTGGAACGTCTTTGTAGGCAAGAGTATACAAACATTGAGAGACTTGTTTCTTCAAAGTGAGCAATTCTTTTTCTAAATTTTCACCGTAGAATCTATGGTGCTCAAGGAATTTTGAATAGAATATGTTTGTCCTTTGTTTCTATTGGTTTCTTTTCTTATCTTTCTAGCAAGAATCAAATCATCTTCAAGCCTTGTAGCCAATGCTTGAGTTTCTTCGAGATCAACTAGATTAGCTCTTCGCAATAAGAAACTCACCTTTGGTAACTAAGTATTAATAAAAAAGAACTTCAAATTGTGAGGATTTGGTTGTGCGTCAGGTGGAATCTTGGTTGTCAAATTTTTAAATTTTTCCATGAACTCATGCATGGGTTCTTGTGACTCTTTTCTCATTGTTGTAATTTGAGCCAAAAAGACATGAGCATCTTCAATAGGCTTGAATATTTTCTCAAACTTGGTTTGAAGAGTATCCTAATTTTTTATAGTTTCGGCAACAAGATTGTAGAGCCAATCAACTACTACTCCTTGTAAAGTCTCAACGAACAATCTTACTGAAAAATCTTCATGTTCTACACCAAGAACCCTGCATACAATTTAAAAAGAAACAATATGTTCATCTGGATGTTTCTTTCCATATTCATATAATTTGGGTATGTTCTTATGTGAAACCTAAGGAGGTACATACAAATCTGCCGCCAAACTCAAAGGACCAAAGGTGTTACCCCAAGGAATGGGAGGTGGTTGTGCTATCATTCTATCTTGATTGAATGGAGGGATAATATACTTATGAATTGGTGTAATAGGCAAAGTCATTTGAATTCTAGAAGCTTCACTTGGGAGAGGTGGCCTTACACATTGAGGAGGAAAAATCCTTGTGTGCTACAAAGGTGATCTTGTACTTAGAGGAAGAATGACAAAGTTGTGTTTCTACTGCAATTCAAATGTAGGATCAACTTGACCTTTGTTAGGAAATATTGCAGTCAACCCACAATCTTATTCATTTCCTACATAACCCCATGAGAGATAAACATGCATACAAGTAACCATAATTTTTATAGATCAAATAGACAAGCCACAAAATAACACAATATATACCTTGGATAAACCCTCAAGAGGGAAAAACCCAACCTCCAAAAGCATCCACACTCCATCATATTATTTAGCAATAAAGCAATAGAAGTTACAATGAATAATTTTGAAGCATCAAGCCTCTCAATGCATCCTCATGTATCCAAGAATGAATTCACACATCCCATGCCATGCTTCACATATTCACTCCTCATAAAGACTCAATAATGACAGCCCACTCACACAGCCAACCTTAACCACTAAACATTTGCTTGCTTTTATAGATACAAGCTCACACAAATACAACAAATTGGTAATATAAAAACCATGTGAACACAAAACCACTAACCCATTATTTAATATTGGGTACTAAGTTTTCACTTTATTTAATATTTTATCCAATATTAAATTATTATCACATGTCTCTCATAGATTAAATAATAATACAATATTATAGTACAATATAAAGTGGCCCCCAAATAACTACCTAGTGTGAATAACCACACCACCTAGGTGCATCAAAACTAAATAATTATTTAATTAAAACATTATAATAAAACAATTTATGTAATGTTGTACAACACCATATCCCAATATTCTCCCACTTGTTGTATATATTGCATAAGGGATCAATAAATGAAATCATATCATCATATCCATACATGAAACCACATGAATCTCCATAATGATATCATGCTCCATCAAGATGCCTGCAATAAGAAAAAAGTGACCACCATCTCAAGCAATAACTCCTCTCATCCTCCAATGTGCCACCTATGTAATAAAAGGAACATGCCAAGGTGAATATGCATCAATCCAAGAACACAAGCATCAAATACAAGTGATAACAAAGGCTTCAAACAAGCTGTTATCATGAAGAAAAACCCACATGATTGGAAATATCATCCACAACACATGCTAATACATCCAACCATCCATACCTCTAAGGTATCAATACATCAATAAACTCATTCCAAGAACATATGTAACCCATAAACTACAATCAAGCTCCTTGTATCAAACCTGTCAATGAAGAACATATATTTCCAAGAACTCCCACTGCATGGGAATGGAAAATCATATAAAGTCTACCAATCAACACTATATCAAGGTGTGAAATAATCAAAGCATGAAGTACCAAGAACAATAACAATGATCCACACATGCAACCCAAATAGTTGCATAATCTTTGACAACATGTTGCCACCATCCTCCCAGAAACATGAATAACCACGAAGGAACCATGAAGAGAGAAAACCTATAAACCATAATATCCTTCTACCAACACCTCAAAAGTGCTACACTATGTCAAGTATGATCTCCTAAAAACCCCAAATGAAAAGCCTCAATAACATCCATAACACTCAATCTCATAGACCAAGTACAATATATGAATCATGTAACAATACCAACCATGGATGTAAGCCTCTCTAATCAAGAAGATCAAACTCAAAGCAACCATCCTCAAAACTAAAAATCAGCCCATAAACCATCTCCTAAACTCCTCATCAATAAATGATAACATAAACTCAATGCGCAAGGAGATAACCATACCAAACATCCCTCAAAATGAATCCTCAAGAACCAACTATCTATAGCTCAAGATCCATGTCTATGAAAGAGAAAGCATATAAACTCATGTTGAACCATCCTCAAATGAGTATCCAAATCAATCACCATGAATCAACTCATTCCTAGGAGAAATCAAAGCACAAAACATAACACATTTGAAAGAAATAATAGGCAATACTTCTCAAATGATAAACTATCGAGTAGACCAAGAGTGGGGAATAAGAATGCTCCTCTAGGATAACCAAGCCATCGTGACTCACTCCAAGAAAAATATCCTCTATTGATCCATCATGAAATCATGTATGTCTCCAAGTATCCATGAGCAACTATAATTGATTAATACATGCCAAAATCCAAATGTAATATAGCACCATCATGAAGTAATTAAGAAAATGATCAATGTACTCGATAAAAAGAGAACTACTAAGATCAAAGTCAAAGCACCAGCCACAGAATCAGGAACCCATCATGACAACATGATCTAGCCATCTCCTCCTAGGAGATCACATGCACCAATGTAAACATCCTAATATCAAGAGAACATGTGCCATGCCAAACTATAAACTAGTATCAAGAGTAAAGCATGACATAATATCAAAACACTCTAAACCAAGAAACCATATCTCCAATCACATGTAGATAATAATCACCAATGAAACATCCACATCACTACCAACAACTCCCACTAAACTATGATACCGAGCTACACATGGCATGATGACTACCATATCCTCCATGAAGATCATCCAAGTTTGCACACACTCAACTATAATGTCAATAACATACAAGTGAAACTAAGATCTCCAAGCCAAGAAGATACATACCACCACCATCAAACACATCACAAACCAAACCAATCCAACACTGCCAAATTATTGATGTCAAAAGCTTCCATAGAAAGTGTATAACCAATTAATGTACCAAGCTATCATGACATCATGATCAAACCACATGCTACAAGTCCTATCAATCGACTAATTAGGTACTCTAACAATCCATCCTCTCAATCTCAAAGCAACATACCAATGTAAAAATGACCATAGATAAGGCCAACTAACAAAATTTGCAAGAACATTAAAATAATCTCATGGATATAGACAGTCCACATCAAGTCATCCCACTACAAGAAAATGGGTAGCTAATCCATAAACCTGCATGACTCATGATCAAAACAATGAAGCATGCAAACTCGTCATCACATTAGTAACCTGCAAGCTGAGATATCAAAGAAGATAATCTTGTAGACATCAAAACTCAAACACCAAATCAACCATAGATTTGATTTTCCAACCATGTCCATAAATGAGTAATCACAGTCAAGGAACCAAATAAGCATCAAGAAGATAAGAACAATCTCCTAACATCAAACTATATCACCACCAAACAACCACATACATGATCATGTCATGCAAATGCATAAATGTACCTACATACCCATGACACCATAACCATATCCATTGTTGTATTTGCACTCAACTATCACCCATACGAGACTCCAAGTTTCCACTCGTATCAAATCATGTCCTCAAAACTGAAGAAAACATGTATACCTATCACCATCAAATTCTAACTCTGAAAAGCACCTATAAACTTGTACTAGGAAGCACTAGACTGATAATCAGTTGTACCATCATAAATATCATATAAAAACATGTACTCCCTCAAGGTTTCACCTCTTGAATCATCTAGATTCTCATACAATCACATCTTGAATCTTAGGCTCCTACAAGCAATCAAAAAATAATCAAACTCATCTAGCACCACAAACTGATAATATGACTAAACCCCTATGTAGTACACTGCAAGTTCTCTCCAACACCTCTTTAAAATTGAAAATTTGATTCCATACGCAAAAGTTATGACCAAAATCATATAACCAATAAAATATAAATTTCAAACTCCAAAAACAATGAAAAAATCAAAGAACGAAATTTGTACCATTGCATAGTACTCGAAACCAGCTTTCCAACAAGTACAAGAAGTCAAAAATCCAACTCCTTGGATGAAAGCTATGCAAGTTTGAAAAAATGTTTGATTTAACTATATAAGCATCTCCATGTTGACCCCACCTTAGAATAAAAGAAAATATTAATTTTTTTAATAAAGTGGCAGTTTTTTCATTTAATATTTAAAAATTGAAAAGCTTTAATGAATGTAAAAACGTAGGTGGTGGTTTAACCCATTTAATTTTAATTTTAATTTAAGTCCTTTAAAACTTAAAACTATAGCAACCTTTTTTTTTATTTAAGGAAATCAAAGTTTAAAACTTTATAAAGCAAGGTCGACTCATTATTAACTGGTATTGAAGAAATTATGAACTGAGCGATAGGTATAGGTGACAGGGGCTTACGTAGGGCATAAGCTATGGGGTCTACGGATCCTGTACCACCCCAATACTTTTTTTATTTTAACTTTTTCAAAACCCTTTTTAATACTCATTTTTATTTTTGTTGGATTTTTTAAAAAGTCTGACATAATATTTTTTCTAAGGATTATTTTCAGGAAGATTATTTATTTTAATATTTTTTTCTACACATGGTCAAATTTGACGGCCAAAAGGTTGTACGACTAAAAAACATTGTCTTTTTTTCAACTTTTTCAAAATAGATCAAATTTTATGTCATTTTTCATGTCGCGAGCCCCCTGGATCTAATGGTGAGGTCATTTTTATCTCAAAAATTCATCCATGAAATTTCCCCTACAAAACCCTCAAATGAAAACTCAAACAAAGAAACCCTCTTTGACCCAAATTTGGAAAACTTTAGATTTGCAATAAACCCAACAAATCTTGACAACCCAAAAGCCCAAATATGCATACAAACACTTACAACATGTGTTTCATATCTTGCAATGCCTTAAATATTACATGCATATCCATGGCTTCAACTTTGCAAAAAACTCTCAAACTAGGGTTATAAGAAAAATCCATCAACCGTGAAAGTTTTGATACCACTTGTTAGGAAATATTGCATTCAACCCACAATCTTATTCATTTCCTACATAACCCCATGAGAGATAAACATGCATACAAGTAACCATAATTCATAGATCAAATAGACAAGCCATAAGATAACATATAAGATATACCCTGGGAAAACCCTTAAGAGGAAAAAACCCAACTTCCAAAAGCATCCACACTCCGTCATATTATTCAACAATAAAACAATACAAGAGTTACAATGAATAACTCTGAAGCATCAAGTCTTGCAATGCATCCTCATGTGTCCAAGCATGAGTTGCCACATCACATGCCATGCTTCACATATGCACTCCTCAAAAAGACTCAATAATGATAGCCCATTCACCCAACCAACCTTAACCACTAAATGTGTGCTTGCTTTTATAGATACAAGCTCGCACAAATACAACCAAGTGGTAAGATAAAAACCATGTGCCACAAAACCACGTGAACACAAAACCACTAACCCCTTATTTAATATTGGGTACTAATTTTTCACTTTATTTAATATTTTCTCTAATATTAAATTATTAGCACATGTCTCCCACACATTAAATAATAATACAATGTTACAATACAACATAAAGTGGCCTTCAAATAATTACCCAGTGTGAATAAGCACACCACCTAGGTGCATCACAACTAAATAATTATTTAATTACAACATTATAATAAAATATTTTATGTAATGGTGTACAACACCATATCCCAACAACCCTTCATCCTTAGACCACCTGTATAGCTTCTATTTGCTAGAGTGCAATCTTTGAAAAGAAATGAAAATCAGTAGTAAAAAGATATTTACAAATTACAATAAAACACTAGTATACTTTTATACTTCAACCAAAAGCGTTAGACTTTGGTTGTGTGCTTGTAACCCCAACAAAGTCACCAAAAATAGATTGGGTGAATATTTTGTAACTCCTTTAACAATTACAAAATGGTAGTTTCAACCAAAGCTATGATGAGAAATTAATCTCTACTCTCATAAAGGGGAGGCTCTCTTATTATTACTCACTAAATCAACTAGTAATTAAACTATGCTTATGTACACTACAACTATCCATAGGGGTGTTTCCTTCATCCTATTCTCTTCTTTCAGAATAGATGTTTCTTTTTACCTAGTTACAATTATATTCCATTGATGTTGAAAATGTGTAACAAACTTAAACCACTAGTTGGAGCAATAATGACCAATATCCAGTTTAGTTAGACGTAAGAATAACTAGAATGATACCAGCAAGTGATGATAACAAGAAAATTCACAAAATCCCAGTCTTCTATCACTTTCCACAATCATTCTGAATGGTAACAAGTGCAGCAAGTTATAGCTCAAAGACTATCAACGAACAACACCAAAAGATCCACAAGAACACAACCAATAATTGCAGCTCAAAGACTTTGAGTAATTAACCAAATTCATACACAAATACATAAATATCCAAACACAATATTTTAGCTCAAAGTCTATCAATATCAAATCTAAATTCCCTTCAACAATGAAATATTACGCCACTTTATAAACCAATTTAAAGATAACGTGATAAGAAAGACATAAGAACAATCTCACACACAACAAATATGCTCCAAAATAAAGGTTGGATGCAAATTTTCTTCTTTTATAGATTAATTTCGATATGCACGTTCAACACAAAGATTTCAAGTATGCTTTCTCAAAATGGGAAGCATTTTGCTTCAAAAGATCAAAGGTTTATTACAAAAGAAACTCCCTCATATATTTAGAGGAGAGTTGAGAGCTAATCTAGGAAAGCAATTGTAAGATGGGGTTAGATAATTCCTAGCCTAGAACAAGTGATAGCCAACACTTCTAAGCTACAAACCACATCCAAACAAGAGAAAACAAACAAAACGTGACTAAAATGAAAGCATCAAACCAAAATACTCCCCATGCTTGCACTTGAATCACTTCTCTTGTCTCTTCTATTTCTCCTTTCGCAATCTTTGCCCTCAGATTTTGAAGTAGAATTGTGTAAATAACCTACAAATTGTAAGTAGAAATTTGGAGATAAATGGTTGTCAACTTGAAAATGGGAGAGGAAGGTTTCTTTTATAGACAACCAATCGAATGAATTGTTGAGATCAATCCTCTAGAAAGATTACAAGATCGACGAATGTGAATGGATGAGAGGGAGTTTACGAAATGAAAGGACAAGATCGAACTTCTAAAAAGATGCCAAGATCAATGGTTGAGAATTGATGCAACCATAATATGCCATTCATGGAAGAGCTATGACACCGACGGGTATAACACTTGATGGCTATGATAGAAATTAAAGCTATGAAAGAAACAGATATGACAAAAATAAAGGCCATGAGGAGGTCATCTTTGACCAAAAGGGAGGCATAAATAAATAATTTATTTTAAATTATTTATTAAAAATGGAGAAAATGGGCAAGTGGAAAATAAATAATTCATTCAAATTATTTATTTGGAGGAAATGAAAAAGGAACATTTAATTAAATCAAATTGTGAATTGAATTTAATTAAATAGGAGGGATGAAAATTAGACATTGATTTAAATTATTTATTCAAAGGGAATGAGAATGACACATAATTATATAATCTTGACAATTATTTAATTATAGAAGAATGAAAAGGTCAAATAATTATTATTATTATCTAACTATAGACAAATGATGAAAGATAAATATTTAAATAAATAAAGATTTATTTAATTATTGAAGAAAAAGGATGTTAGTGACGCAATTAATTTATTTTAATTGATAAGGATAGGATAGGGATTAGAAAGTGAATTAATTAAATAATTAAAATTATTTAATTATTAGAGGATGACGACCAAGGAAAAATGTTGCTCGCATACTTAGGACATTTTTTAATGTCTATATTTTGCCCCTCTTTGACATAATGTGATTTGAGAAATGTGTCAAAGAATGAAAAAAAAAAAGGTTTAGATCATGCCCCAGCGTGCCCTGACGATGACAAGGTATAGGTATGCCCCCTTGAGAAAATTCGACAATTTTTTTTAAAATCCAAAAAAAATGGAAAATTATCTTGATCAGCCAAAGGGGTGGCCAGGAATTTGGTGGTGAAGATGGAATTGGGTTTCAAGATCAATAAAGAGGTCAAATTCAAGGTCAACAGCTTCAAAAGGTGGGAACATTAGGCAAGGCAAGTCAAGAACCCTAATTTTGAACCTATAAATGGCAATTTGAGTTTGAAAAAAGGTCATTTTCACATTCCAAATTTAGAAATTTTGAGAGCTCAGAGTGATTAGTCAATGAGAATGTCACCTGTTCTAGAGGCCACCCACTACGCGTATTAGATCCATAGCTACCGCCAACCTAAGGGAGCGCCCCCAAGTACGTACTACTAGCCCAACTTTTAATTATTTTGTTTTACATGCATTTAGCTTAGGAAATAATTTAGCAAGCAATTTGTCACAAAATTTTGTGACACAATTGAATTCGCATTCGACACATTCGACAAGCATTTTTTTGCAATTGTCTCGACACAACACAATTGCATTAGGGGTAGGGGCACAAGTGTTTACAGTGCAACACATAAATTTGTGTGACACAATTGACTTTTCAAGCTGCATATGCGGTCGATAAGGATCCAAATGACTGGGTGTGACGCATGTGTTAGTCGAGCAACATAATTGTAGTTGCAAGCCAATTATGAATATGTGTGACGCATTTGTTAAAATTATGACGCAATTGGTTGGTTAAAAACTTGCCCCATAATAGGAAACTTTGACTTGGTCAAATTAGGTTCCATTAGTCAATTAAAGGGTTAGGATTGACATTATTGGTTACATGGTGATTTTAGGAGCTTCTACCTTTGACTTATACTCAAGAGTCGAGACTAGATGTGTTCTAACTAGGAGACCAGTTGGGCAAGGAGGAGTGACAAGAACTTTTGGACTTAGGCTTATTCCATGTGACCTATATGCCTGTGATTAGCGTAAATAGGGGGATGTTGACAACACTAGCAGAGTGGTGCACTCAGAGACGAGCAGCTTCCATTTGTTGATAGGGGAGGGGACAGTCACCCTAGAGGATGTATACAGGATATTGAGGTTACCCATTCACAGTAAGCGGGTACAATACAATTCAACGTAGGGGCTAAATACATTGTATGATTATTATGAAATGAATGATGATGCAGAGCTCGAGATCCAAGGATACATGAGATCTGATGGTAGCCCTGCCAGAGACATGATTGATTTGACTATGTTTTATGTGTGTTGATAGCAAGAGTTATGATTCCTGATCGTAGGGGTCATGGTTTCCTAGTGAGATACTCAGATTGATGGTTTCCTCAAGAATGGTATATGCATGGGGGGGATGTCTATTGGCCATGCTTTATTTTTAGCTACATGATATTGCTCAAAGAGGAGGACAAATTCTAAGCTATGGTGTGACATTGTTGTCAGTTTGGGTGTGTGAGCATATAGCAGTGTTCCAGCCACCAATGATTCAGTAGGTGGTGGGTAGTGTGCCATATGCTTATCTGTATTAGGGAGTGTAGACCTAGACACATGTTGGAGATGTTGGTTATTGAAGGCATGGTCTAGACATATTAGTGAGCTTCATTTGGAAACTGTAAAGGACTTGTCAGTTGTGGATAGATGAGGATGACCACTTGCCTTGGTGTCGATGACCCATGTATCTAATCAAGTAATCAATGCAGTCGCAACACATCATCGAGATGTACTTAATAGAGAGGGTTGGGTGATAGTTTGGTGAGTGATAGGGGATGCTAGTGGGTATATCAGAGTATGGCCAGTCATCATGAAAGGTGTGTTATCCTTGGGGACCACAAATTGTGGTTACCACTGCAGAGCGGGAGATAGATTCCATGAAGACATTATATTGGGAGTGGAGAGGAGGAGATTCCAATGCAGGGACTACACCAGAGTATGATTCCTAGTGGTTAGTACATAGATACATTCTTCTCTCAAATCCATAGTAGCTGACATCAATAGAGCGTAGAGTTAGGGGCATAAGAGGACGATGGGGAGATAAAGGTGGGAGAGGTGGAGGAGACGGAGTATGTGGGGATGATGGGGGTGATGGACGAGGAGGACGAGGAGGAGGATATGGATAGGTGAGGAGGAGGGAAAAATGAGAATAGGGGGTGGGAAGCTACCACCCATCCAAGAGGAGGCAAAGATGGAAGAGGATCAACCAAAGGTTAGGGAAGTAGTAGAGGTGACAACTCGAGCAATAGAGTAGCACAAAGGTGCCCATAGCGGAGGTATCATAGGCAGATGCCATGGAGGTTGAGGTAGGTGGTGATGGGGGATGAGGAGAGCAGGCAAGAGGAGAGGAGGAGGTTGAGATAGATGAGGTAGAGCAGGTTCTCCATGAGAGGATCATCATGGTAGATGAGGAGGTAGGGGAGGTTCAAGCAGATGATGGGATTGTCGAGCAGAGGATATCCATGCTACAGGTGCATGTACAGGAACTAGAGGAAAATTTGAGGACAGTCACTGCTGAGAGAGATGGCCTTAAGGCTGAGAGGGGTGCCTTTTAGGTGGAGAGGGATCTGACAGTCATTATTCGGCAGCAAACCAACTAGCAGATGATTGATTTCATGGTGACATGCAATAGGTTCATTGTAGAGGTTGCACGAGAGTATGCCAGGGCTAGCAGGGCCAGTTAGTATTACAAGGACTTATTTGAGAGATTGGTATCGCTCGAGAAGAGAGAGCCCTCATTTTCTAAGATTGATAATGGTTCACAAGGTAGATCATGGAGCAAGACTCATAGAAGACAGACACAAAGCAGGTCTAAGGGTGAGACTTCAGATGCCAGATGGGCCACTCCATATGGCAGGCCTCTTACCACAGAGCATAAGACTAGAGATGCACCTTAGAGGGAGGACATGGATGCTCCAGAGACAAGAGAGCAGGGAAGTTCTAGAAAGATCATCTTGCTACTTATGTTTTACATGTGTTAGACACTGATATTTTATTATTGAGCCTATGAGCTCCACTTTTATTTGACACGTCTTGATGTAATACCTATGACACATTATTTTTTTAGCGATATATATGATATGATTTTGGTGACGGTTGATGTTATGCATCATGATGTGTTTATGCATTTATGGTGACATGCTATGTGATGGATACTCATGCTATGATTATGGTGTTTTTTGATGCATTTTATATGATGATGTGATCATCTACTATGCTTTATGATTATGTTTTATGATTATGTTATGCTTTTTTTTATGATTCAATGTGGATGATGAAATATAATATGATCTATAAGGATTATAATATGCTTTCTATTATGATATGCATGGATGATGAATGAAATGACTCTATATACGAATGTGATATGATATGCAAGTGTAATTTTAATATTAATGTAATGAAATGTTTGTATGATAATGAAAAATATCATGATAGATAAAAGATGTGATATTGGATATGATATCCCATCTTTCCATTAATGTGATATTGTATGTATGGGATGCAACATTATGGGAAATGCCATGCCATATGATATAATGGATTGTGATGTAAAATGAAATACTAATGTGATAGAGTGTTGATGTGATGATGCTAGTATGATAAGAAGATATGAATTCTATATGGATTCTCTTTATGTCTTTGGAATTTTCTTATGCAAGTATATGTGACTCAAGATGATAATGCTATCTACGGTGAAAATGTGTTATATGAAACTTTCTAACATGACTATGTATGCAAGGTGTGTTTGTGTGTCACAAGACCCTGTCAAGATGCAGACAAAGGAAATGTTAACGTGAGAAAGATAGAAGTTAGTATGAAAAAGGAAAGGAATATGGAGATGGAAATTTAGACGGGAAATGATAAGGGACCAACCTTTGTGCTTCCATTTTTATATTCATCATCATTGGGCACAGAAAGTATCACAAATGGAACACAAACACCATGGTATAACATAGACCGAGGTGTGTAAGGTGACCATTTATGAGAGACAAGCATTCAAAAGACAAAGCTGAAAGACAAGGAATGCCCTAGCTCATACTAAGTATCCAATTATCCCAATATTTTTAACAAGACAAACCACAGTCACCAAACAAAGAAAAGAGGCCATGATCCATCATCATCCCCCTAAATCATTTAATAGGACATCCTCAAGGTAACTAGTAACATGACCCATAACTGATCAAAAGAATAAGACAAATCCAAACCAACAAAGTGTTTGCTAATAGTTTTGATAAGATTGTTTGATACAATTGATTAGGTTGAACAAGATGACCAAATTTGATAGATTTGATAAAGATTGATTGAGAAGTTTGATAGAGGTTGAAAAATTGATTTAATTTATAGGTTGACAAAGATTGATTGATAAGATAGACAAGGTTGATTGATTTCATAAAGATTGGTTGATAAGGTTGACAAGGTCGATTAATTGTGCCTGATCTCAAGAATGACACCTCGTGATTAAGGCAAGATTAAATGACAAGGTTGACAAGATCGATTGATTATTTGACAAATATTGATTGATATTACCAAGCGATGTGATGATACCGAATTTTAGGAAAGACATATCCTATTTAAGGCAAGGAACACATCTGATAAAGTTGACCAAGTGACAAATGTTGACAAGGCACCTAACTGCAAGAAAGACACATCATGTTTAAGGTGAATGACCAAATTGATAAATTCTAATATCAATAAGGATGCATACTGATAAAAGACAAGAGGTAAGACCAAATGAGATAAATGACCTAATGCCCCATTCTTATATACAACCAGTGATGATAAGATGATTGATTGATTTGAAAATTGATTGATTGATTGATGGATTGATTTGTTGGTTATATTTTTCTATTGATTCATGATTTGGTTCAAATGATGATTGCTTGTGGACCAAGAATGCGACCAAACTCGACAAACCCTAAATGACTGACCTAGGCGGCCTTGCCTATGTTATACATGCGCAAAGACCTCGTAGTTCGACACAACTTGACTTTGTTTGATTTAACAAAATACTAAGTGATGAGTTTTGAAAACACTGAAAAATGTCCTAAGTCTTCGAGCAACATTTTTTCCTTAGTCATCATCCTCCAATAATTAAATAATTTTAATTATTTAATTATTCCTGATCATATTCCTTTATTAATTATTTTTTTTTTTTAATTATTTAATTAATTCACTTTCTAATCTCTATTCTATCTTGATCAATTAAAATTAATTAATTGCGTCACTAATACCCCTTTCTTCAATAATTAAATAAATCATTATTTATTTAATTATTTATCTTTCATCGCATGTCTATAGTCAGATAATAATTATTTGACCTTTTATTCTTCTATAATTAAATAATTGATGAAATTATTTAATTATGTGTCATTCTTCTCTTTTAAATAATTGATCCAAATCAATTATCCATATTTAATTTGTATCTCCTCCTTTAATTAAATTTATGAATTTAATTAAATCTCCTTTGTCATTTCCTCCAAATAAATAATTTAAAATAAATTATTTATCCCTCCATTTTGGTCAAAGATCCCCTATCATTATTTCATGTCATAGCCTGCATGTCATGCATATCTATCATAGCCATTGACGTCATATATTTTCCATGCATGGCATATTCTGGTTGCATCAATTTTCAATTGTAGATCTTGGCATCTTTCTAGAAAATTGATCTTGGTCATCCATTTTGTAACCTCCCTCTCATGAATCCTCATTCGTTGATCTTAGAATCTTTCTAGAAGATCAATCTCGTCCATCCATTCGAATTGTTGTCTATAAAAGCAACCTTTCTTCTCCATTTTTGATTTAACAATCATTTTGTCTTCAACTTTCTACTTACAATTTGCAAGTATTTGCACAAGCACAACTTTGAATTTGAGGGAAAATATTGCAAAAGGAGAAATAGGAGAGCAAGAGAAGTGATTCAAGTTCAAGCATGGGGAGTATTTTGATTTAATACTTTTATTTTACTTATGCTTTCATTGTATTTTCTTGTTTAGATTTGGATTTTAGCTTAGATTTTTGTCGGCTGTCACTTTTATCTATGCTATTTTATTTTTCTCATCTTACATTGGTGAACCCGACGTGAATCTTACAATTTTGGAGAAAAAGTTATTTGTTTTCTTGTTTATTTTGTTGTTTTGTAGGTTACAACCAAGAAGTTTCATAAAATCCCGTCATATTATTTTGAGTATAGAAAAATGGGTGCATTAAATCATCAAAAACTATCATTTGATTTTTGTAGCCCTCATTTTCAGCTTTTTGTAACTTTAAACGGTTTGAAATTTTGATATGTTATGAGAAAGTTATGACCGTTTTAGTGCTCACAACTTTCCAAGATTTGCTAAACTTTTTTTGGGTTTTGAAGGTCTATTTCTTAGTTTTCCATAGATTTTTATAGTTTAAAATTGTGTTTAAGTTATCACTATTTTAGTTTGTTGTTTTTATGCAAGTTTGTTTTTGGTTTACTAATTTTCTGTCTGTAGCATGTGGCTTTGGAGTGGGCCTCCCAAAAAAAAATTGCTTCTTTTGAAGCAACAAACAAATTGAGCTCTTAGTTTTTAATTTTCTTTAAGTTTTTTTTCTTAGTTTAGTTTAGTCTCTTCATTTTCTATTTTAGTTAGTTGTTGACTTTTGATTTTTAGTTTGGTTTTAAATCTCTTGTGCTAACTTAGTTTTTGTAGCTTTCTTGTTGGTCCAAGATCATTTGGTGAAACTACTAACAAGTGATTTTGTAGGTTCAAATGTCCAAGGACTATATTTTGAAACCACTTTGTTTATTTTAGATTAGATAACACTTCATTTGGTTCTCTAAAATGAATGATTTTCTTTCTCACATAGATTAAATTAGAGGGTAAATGAACACCATGTCTTAGTGTTTGAGGGTGGTAGGTATTATGCTCTCACCTTGTGCAAACTCGATGATCAGAAAGTCAAACCCATCTATTTTTTTGTTCACCCATTAGAATGGTTTGTCTTGGTAGGAAAAATTACTCACCCCAAGGGATGACCCTAAGCGGTAACATGCTAA
The DNA here is from genome assembly GCA_007115665.2 of Sequoiadendron giganteum. Classification (NCBI taxonomy): domain Eukaryota; kingdom Viridiplantae; phylum Streptophyta; class Pinopsida; order Cupressales; family Cupressaceae; genus Sequoiadendron; species Sequoiadendron giganteum. Next base: position 379,650,861 of record CM021101.1, read on the forward strand.
ATCCAAGTCCTTCCAAACCACTATAAAAATTTGTGATTGCAAGAAAATTTTACAATCAACGGGATGTGGTATGTGACAGCTCTTCCCTAGTATCTTTATGATATGTAATCCCTTGTTCTAAGGGTAGGGAGACCTCTTGAGAGATTTTATCATTGTACCCCCTAAACCGGATGCCCTTACTAGACACCTCTTGTTTGTAGTAGCCAAAATCCCTCTATTTGTTGGTGCAAGAGGTTGGACCTTTGAAGTCATCCGATATACTTGCGGCTCTTAGTAGAGATGAAACTTTTGTCATGGGAGATTCATGAGAATGAAGCTTGGCTGACCTGAGAAGTGAGTGTCGTGGAGGGGAGCCAATGTGGTCAAGCTTCTAATCATCTACTAAGAGTAAGCACGGCTGGAGAAATCTAAGTGGGAATTCAGTGAATATTGCCCTTGCCAACCTTAGGATTGTGCTTGTCTTCTTTGAAAAAATCAAATGTTTTTACATCAAACTAGTCCTTAAGCGAAGTACTTTATACTATTTTTTGTGTTTTCCAAGACAAATTTCATCAAAATCAATCAAAAATCCACTCAAAACCAATCCAAAATATCAAATTTTAAAAATAATTCTTTGTGAACCACAACTTCTTGAAACAAAAACACAATAGACTGATCACCAAAGTTTCAAAAATCATTGTCCAACTCATCTTGACTATGATCTTGATTTCCAAACTAGAGACTTGCAATTTTTCCCAACCCATTCTAAGAATCCCATTAGGAAAACATTGCATTATAGGTTGCATCCCTTCATTCCTTGCATTGCACAATTTGGAATTTCACCCTTAGGTTGCATTTAGGCCTTCAAATTTTGAACATAAGGATACTCTTGAGCTTTTAGAAATTTTGGGTTACACATTCTATTTGTCATTGACCATTGTCGTTGTCATTGGCTTGTCATTTGTCACTTTGTCAAGTTCGATCTTGGTCTTGTGTCCTAGTCTTGGTTGTTCTCTTATGGTCAATGACATTTGGAATTTGTTGCCTTGGGTTCACATTAGCTTGATTGCCACCCTTAGTTTAAAATTCCTTCACATTACTCTCATATTGCCTAGATTGCACTTTGCATCGTTATACTCCAAAAATACAAAAAAATATAGCTTAGTCACATACCATCTTGCATCATTTAGCATTTAGCTTCATTTGCATACCATATCCTTTGGTCATAAGGTCATTATTATCCTTTCATTATCAATCCACATCCCTATATTATCCCAAAAATTAAAAAAATTAAAACATTTCCTTTGGTCATCATCATCCTTGCATATCATATACTTTGGTCATAGGGTCATTATCATTCAACCATTCCTTAATCTTGGTCTTAGGTACATTGGCACTTTGCATCCTTATATCCTTGAAAATTAAAAAAATAGCATAGTTTCATATCTATTTTGCATTGGAACCTTGCATTGTCATCCAAAGGTCACAATTTTTGTATGGTCCTCACTAAGTTTTCCTTATCCATCCTAATCCAAATTCATGACCATGTCTTCACTTTACCATGATCTTCTTCGTATTCAAGTTGAATACCAATCAATCCATAATCGTCAATACCAACCACTCACATACCATTCTTAACAACAATCCATAAGCTATAGTCCTTCATCCATCTACCCTCATTATTAAGAGTCACTTGACACAATCCATACCATTAATCCCCAACAAATATCCATTAATCATCCTTATCCTGACCTTGACAAGGGAAACTAACCTTCCACTAGTTCATTTCAATCATCCCCATCCTATCATAATCCATCATCCACTAGTCCATTCCAATCATCCAAATCTTATCCTAATCCATCAACCACTAACCCATTGCCATTCACTCCATCCCAAACTACAATACCATCCAATAAAAGCACATTAATTAATGCTCTCCAAGGACAACTAGCGAAGGAACTTGTTCGACTCCTAAATGAAAAAAACTTAGGAAATCCAATCACATTTTTGATCCTACGCCATCCAACCATTTGTCACCATCATGTCCTTCATTACCTACCAATACCAAAAAACATCATGTTATTGAAGCTTCATTATTGCGATGTCAAAATCCTGGGTCTATCAAAGAAAATCATATCCTTGTCCAAAATCAAATTCCATTGCCTAACCTTGAGGATACATGTCAAAAATGAAGTCCAAAGCATGACATCATACCTTCACCTTCATATCAAAATTGATGTAGTCCATCTCATGACCCCATCCTTAAGTCCATCTAAGAAGTCTTAGATAATCATGGCATCCAAAATACACCTATCCTTGTTCAAGAGTCTATTCACAACCATGTTTTCCAAGATACACCTATTTTTTACCATGATCCTACCATTGAACAAGAAATCCAAAATGATCTTCTCATTGACCTTTATACCATCCATGATCAAACATTTGAATTTGGTCCTATCTAGACTCCAAACACCTCCATTTCCCAAAATGAGACACTTGCCTGCTTTGGACACATAGATAATCAAATCAATGATATGGATAACATCAAAGAAGAACATAGAGAAGCTACCATTGATCATGTCAAAAAAGAAGACACAAAAACTACCATGGGCATCCCAAATGATCAAGAAGAAACAAGCATGATGAATGTTAAATCCGAAACATCCTATCAATTAGGATCATCCACCTTTGTTAAAGTATGCTTTCTTGCAGAGGAGAAAATTACAAGCAGCAATTTCCACATACACAATGATGGGTTCACATCTTGTTTTCAAAACAACAAATGCCTCATCGTAAATAGAATATTTCAGAGCGTGCAGTATCAAGGAAAAGGATTAGGCCTACATGAGCAAGGCATTCGAGAACCAATACAGTTTTAGGAAAATCCTAGTCATCAAGGTCTTGGTTATTCTTCAGTCAAAGAATCAAATGGTGTTAGTAGTACCTCCTCGTTATTGGGGGAAACTTTATCTGATACAAACATCAAAATGGGGGCCATGAGTAGTCCTTTTCATAAGGTTGTTGCCAACACTACTTCCATTCACACCATAAATCATCATTCCAACATCAATAAATCTTCTAGTTGGAACCAACAAAAAGAAAATTATTATAAATCCAAAGTTCAAGATCAAATTTCAAAGGCCATTGAATCAAACAAAAATACAAGTGGACAAATGAAGTTAAAATGGATCCCAAAGAAAAATGGATCAAGCAAAGAAAATATTCAAAATCCAAAATTCAATCAAAATATGGAGCCACTAGAAAAGAGGACTCCCACATATAATAAATGTACACCTCCTTCTAAATGGTCATCAATCAAGGCATATAAAGGTGTTGGTTCCAAACGTTATCCCAATCAAAATTCCAAACTCCATCATCCACCATACCAAGTTTGGAAAATAAAAACTACTACATCCAAACATCCAAATAGTCCATCCACACCTACCATCATCCATCATAATCCTACATCTCACCTAAAGTCTAAAAATCCCACATCACAAATCCATCTCATCTTGGCAGCAACTCTTTATCATAAGGACTCCCATGGCACTCTATTATGATTTGCATATTCTGATTTGGCCAACACTAGTATTAGAGAGGATCACAATGACATCAATCAGTTGTATGCAAGTTATATGATCCTGACAAGACAATTACTCCATAAAGGTCACTATTGGCATATCATGACACCAGTATCTACATCAACACCATCAAAAGATTCAAAACAATCAACAATCATCCAAAACATCAAGTCATTATAAAATAATTAAAAAATTGTCACCTTGATGAAAACCTGGCAAACAAATGTCTTGTGTGACATCATCAAAAAAGAAAAAAAGAAATAGGAAAAACAAAAAAAAAATAGTAAAGAGAAAAAAAATTGTCCAATAGTAAAAACCATTTTTATGGCACTTTGGATAAGTACCATGATGAAAACCTGGCAAAAAGGCATCATGTGTAAGATAAATTGTCTATGTGGACCATTACACTTGGGGGCAAGTTGTCTCATCTCCTATGCCTTTCTCATAACATTTCCATCTATCCATCCAATCCATATCATTTCCATCCATTTTCCCACCTACCTTGATCTTGATAAGAAATGGGGCACAAACATAAATCATGCTTTGGGAAAATTCTTGAATGTTTATCCTTTGGTCATACACTACCCATAAAATATCATGTCATTTCCTTCAAAGAATTTATCCAAACCCATATCTTGGAGAAAACAAATTATTCCTATGCAAAAATAGTCCTTGGAGATCATATCCTAATTCTTCCATCCAATAATCCACATATCTCCTATCCTTTGCCAAAATCAATCCATTATCCTTTCATACATATTGCTCAACTTGGTTTTCCCTTGTCATTGGTCTAAGGATTCTAATTCACTTAACGAAGTTCCCTCCATAATCCCTATCTAGTCCTAAGGTTAGTCATTTCAAAATAAACAAGCTTAATCCATACAATCTTGCTATGCACTCTAGCACGTCATCCAAAAAATTCATTGGCTTTGTTCCCATCCTTGCTGCAAACCTTGATCCTTTAGTTACATTATCATCCATGAGATATGTCTTTCCCAATCCTCATGTTGTTTTGGGATTTTTCCTTCCCAAATCAAACAACATTGTCATCATCATCATCTCCTATCAATTGGTTTTCAGCTTGACTAGGGGCAAGATCATGTTTATCCTTGTATCCTTGTGCATGCCTACCTGGTTGATTATGGGTATCTTTCACATGCATTTTTCATGATCCCTATAGTTAACACCCATTCCTCATCCATAATAAAGATTTGTCATCCTTCCCATCACCTAAAAACCACCAACATTTATCATCCTTCACTTTCATATCCACCTATCGCTTTCGTCACTTCCCCTGGTACATAGTAAACTGGTCCTATACCTAACTGGGTGAAATTCCTTGACTTACATCTTCATGGGAAATAATACATGGTATCAGCCCTTTAAAACCTTCAAAATCCATACAAATCATAAAATGTCCTGAAAAAATCCAAAAAAATCACAACATTTCAAAATCCAAAAAAATCAAAACATTTCAAAATCCAAAAAAAATCAAAACATTTCAAAATCCAAAAAAATCATAAAATCCTCAAAATCCAACAACATTAGAAAAATTCAAATCTCCCCCAAACAAAGAGAGTTTGAATCTAAGTATGAGTTTGAATCGGTTTTGTTAGAGTGGTTGAACTAAATTGCCTCTATGTGTTTTCTATGTAGGCAAGGCTGATCTTGAATGAGCCCCCGAGGCATTCGGTCAGTCCCTTTAGGTTGTCCAAATAAAATTATGACTCAATATATTATCGAATAAGACAAATTCAAGTCATGTCAAACTACGAGGTCTCTGTGCATTGCTACATAGGAAAGGCCATCTGTCGATGAGCCCCCAAGGCCTCCTAGGTCAAGTCCTTTAGGGGTCATTGAGTTGGGTCATTTCCTTGGTGCGAAAGCAATCATCATTTAATCACAAAACAAAAAATGAATGAAATCTTTCATCAATTGATTATCTTATCATCCATCAACCTGGTCATTTGGTTGGAATGGGGCATTATGTCATTTGTCTCATTCGGTCTTATCTCTTATCTTTTATTAGGATGCATCCTTCCTAGGATTAGACTTTCTCAACCTTGTCATTCACCTTAAGTAGGATGTGTCCTTGCAGTTAGGTGTCTTGTCAACACTCATCACTTGGTCAAGTTTATCAGATGTGTCCTCTACCTCAGACAAGATGTGTCCTTCCTATGGTTGGGTATCATCACATTGCTTGGTCATATTCATCAATCTTCATCAAACAAATGATTAATCTTTGTCAATCTATCAATTGAATCAATTTGTCATCTTTGTCAATCAACTTTTTCATCAACTTGGTCAATCAATCTTACATTCATTAGGATGTGTCCTTCTTGAGGCTAGGCATGGTCAATCAAATCACTTTATCAATCCTTATCAACCTATCAATCAACTCGGTCATCTTGGTCAACCTAATCAACCAATCAAACAATCATCATTATCACTGGAAAACACTATCTTGGAAAATACTTTGTTAGTATGGATTTTCTTATCTTTTCGATTGGTTTTGGGTCATGTTACTAGTCTCCTCGAGGATGTCCTATCAATGGATTTAGAGGGATGATGATGGATCATGGCTTTGTTTCTTTGTTTGCTGCCTGTGGTTTGTCTTGGCAAAAAGACTAGGGCAATTGGGTCCCTAGTATGAGTTGGGGCATTCCTTGTCTTTTTGACTATTTGTCTCTCCCAAATAGTCACCTTGCACACCTTGGTTTATGTCATACCATGGTGTTTGTGGTCCATTTGTGACATTTTTGATGTCCAATGATGATAAATATAAAAATGTAAGCATGAAAGTTGGTTCCCTTATCATTTCCTGTCTATCTTCTTTCCCCTTTTCATGCTAACATCCCATCTCCCTTGTCTTTTCCATGCTAACATCCATCTCCTTCATGCTAACATTTCTTCTATCCTTCATCCTCTAGTCTTATCTTCCATTTCAAGAGAACATTTGTGTTCTTTGAACCCGCCTGTCCTCTCGAGGGGGCATACCACAACCCTCCTGGTCATCCTTCCCCTTTCTCTTTACACTGAGGCATATTTCAGAATTAAATTTCTTTGACACAACATGATGAACTACATTATGTCAAAGAGGGGAAAAATGTAGACACTAAAAAATGTCTTAAGTCTACAAGAAATTTTTTTCTTTATTTGTCATCCTCTAATAATTATTTAATTATTATTTAATTATTTAATTATTTAATTAATTCACTTTCTAATCTCTATTCTATCCTAATCAATTAAAATAAATTAATTGTGTCACTAATATCCCCTTTCTTCAATAATTAAATAGATCATTATTTATTTAATTATTTATCTTTCATCACTTCTCTATAGTCGGATAATAATTATTATTTGGATTTTTATTCTTCTATAATTAAATAATTGATGAAATTTTTTAATTATGTGTCATTCTTCTCTTTTAAATAATTGATCCAAATCAATTATCCATATTTAATTTCTATCTCCTCTAATTAAATTTATGAATTTAATTAAATCTCCTTTTCATTTCCTCCAAATAAATTATTTATTTTCCACTTGGCCTTCTCCTCCATTTTTGAATAAATAATTTAAAATAAATTATTTATCCCTCCATTTTGGTCAAAGATCCCTTGTCATTATTTCATGTCATAGCCTACATGTCTTGCATTTCTATCATAGTCATTGGGCATCATAGTCGCCAGTGTCATATCTTTTCCATGCATGGCATATTCTGGTTGCATCAATTTTCAACCTTAGATCTTGGCATCTTTCTAAAAACTTGATCTTGGCCATCCATTT